>NMUG010010293.1:0-10998 GCA_002855965.1 Monotropa hypopitys | reverse complement strand
GGGCCAAGAGATAGCACGGAGATTAGAATTTGGTCCTCTAGGCCGACTTACACTCGTCGGGCGACATGCTCCAAGCACGGAGTGTACGTGGCACAAACCGTCAAAGAGGTCGACAACCCTTGGTTGGACCCGAGGTGAGAACTACATTCTCCCAACCCCTATGCTATCTCAAGACTACAATTATACATCAATTGGGTGGTTTTTAAGTGAATTCGTTCACTTAGGCATTTTGTCGAACACCTAGTGGGACATCCAAGCATGCACCGTGTCATTATTCATGTCGACGGTGCATCAAGGTGATTAACACCGCTTGGCTAAGACCTTAGGCATGAACTCGAGACACCCTAGACCACAACATTTTAGTCCAAATTTGGAGGAATCGAACATGTGCCAAGGCCGGGGTGCTAGTCACCCCATGGCCAAACCAAGAGGGTTACTCCCTCATTAAACTACCACAAGCATAAAATATAAGAAAACACAATATATGAAATTGAAATACAATTTTATTACACTTAACCCAAGCAATAGAATACATAGATAGAGAGAGGAGAGGAAGCCTTACATCGTCAAAGCTCGGAAAAAACTCCAAAACACCATGGATGTGCCCCTAACACTAGAGAGAAGGTGGAGAAGAAAGGAGGAGGAGGAGAAGGAGGCTCTCCCCTCAACTAAACCCTAAAAAAACATCTAATTGTCCATAAAATCGAAGTATACAACATATATATACTCCCCCTCAACCTTAATTACAAAAATGCCATTAATGAACAAAAAACTGCGAAAATACAAAGAGGGACCGGTCCCCCAAAAAGTGGGGGACCGGTACCCTTCATCAAGGAAAACCCACTACTTAAAAGGGACCGGTACCCCACTTTTTGGGGGACCGGTACCCCTTCACAGGAAGACCATTTTTTACATCTTTTCGTGAGCTTTCCAACGCCATATTACAATTGAAAATCCGAGCTCCGCATCAAAAGTTATGCCCGTTTTGGTGACGCCCTGTTGCTTTTGACTTCATCAAATGGCTCGGGATGAATTGGGGACTTCCGGACTCATCCGGGGATCAGTAAATAACCTGAAAAACAAGAAAAACTACAAAACAAGGCAAAACATAAAAATGAACTAAAATGTAAATAAAAATACAAATAATTAGAATAAAAAGAGAATGAAATCGGCACACAAAACTACAAAATGGTGTGCCGATCACACCCCCCAACTTATCGTTTGCTAGTCCCGAGCAAACTCACACTACGACTCGATCTAACTAACAACAAGAAAGTAAAGGGATAGGTTTGTGCCGGAGGAGGATTAGAGTGGATTCTCCCACATCTGGGCATCTTTTCGATCACATGGGTTTTATGTGTTTCAATGGCCACCTCTTTATGCTGAACTAGTACTTGGCTTTTGATTCTAGTTTTATTTTTCCTCTATGAGTGGGCTTTCCACAAACAGCACCAATTATGCAGGGGTAAAAATTTGGATCGAGATTACCTCCATAAAGGCCCTACTTTTCTGGGTTTGACTGGATTATTTGTTGTTATCTATGTACTGATCCCTATTTTGTGCTCACAAAATGGGTTAGAGGACCTCGCAATGTTATGTCCAGAAGCCTCTTTAATAATTAAGTTAGTACGATGATCAACTTAATTGAGAGAAAACTCTAAGAAAATGAAACAATGGTCAATACAATTCATAAGCCATATAACATGTACCTTTATTTATGGTTTGAGCATTGCATTAATTGGGGGTCATCCCCAGACTTAGAGTCCTTCTGGATTACTAATTTCTCACCAATAATCAGAATAAGATTATGGCTTCTCATTCAAATCCTTAGAGATTCCCTTCTATTCTGTCTTTCTTTCTGGTGTGTCTCTTGATTTAGATAGAGTCTTAGTAGAAATAGAACACTTCTCGTATTCTTAGGAATTTAGAGTTCATTCTTTTATTCGTGAGTAATTAGGACACGTGTCTTAACTGCTCCTCAGTGGTCGATTAACATATGTACACATCACCATCTACCTTTGCTATACTGATTAACTTCACACCGTACTACAGAATGTCAAGTCCCACATGGTTGACCTGATACGCAATGCAGCTAAACTGATTGTCACATGAGTGACTATATCAGCGATTCATCAGTATGTGTCTCGTTGTATAACCTCACACCACACTGCCAGGATATCGAGTTACACATGGTTGGCCTAATCTACAGTATAGAATAACTGAAGACAAATGGATTTATGTATCTAATGTTTGGATAGCATATATCGTACTGCAAGGTTCAGCCTAGAGAATCCAGATTTGTCTTTGTGGAAAATCCTAATTTATCCTACCACAATAAATTATAATATGGTTGTTTGTGATAAATTGAACACGTGAAATTCTCACGTGTGCCTATCATGCTCGATTGATAAGTTATAAATAGCTGAGAAATTCTACACGAAAATTTCACATATGTATCAACGTCGATTTTCTAATAGACAAGTTAGAGTAGTTACTATAACCACGAAATTTTACCCTATTATTTAGCACATAAGAAGTGCAATTGAAATTTTTACATATTTGTAAGGATGACAATTTCCTCCAACCTGTCATGCCCCGTTTGGATCAATAATTCAGGGATTATTTCAGTGATGGAGTTGGATTTGGGAATTTTTTAATAAAAAAAGATGGATTTAGATGCGGGTACGGCCCTGTCTCCACCCCGTTCCCGCCCCGCTCTCCGTCCCATCATATATATATAATCATAAATTTTACTCCTTTTTAGTATTATGCCAGAAAAATATCATATATCCATTTTTACAAGCTATTGTTCTCACTTTTCGAAGATATTTATTATATTAAAATGGAGAAAAAGTATCATATAAATAAATAAATAAATTCATATAGCAATTTCATAAAAAAATATATTGAATTTGGATTCCCGTTTCATTGTTTGGGGATCCATGTTCTTTGTTCATGATAGGAATAAAGATCACAAATTAGTCCTCGTTAGAGATTGTGACAAGAATGGAAGAGAATGGAAGAGTTTGGGAATTTGAGATATGAATCATAGTATTGACCATGCCCCGTCCCGTTGTCATCCCGACATATTTCACACAAGATCAAACGAGGCCAAGTAAACCACAATGTTATCTTTGGACTAAATGACCCTATGTGGTTATCTTTGGACCAACTCGCCTTTTTAATAGAAAATTGTGTTAATGCAAAAGAAATCACAACTTAATGATCACGAAAAATATTGCCTTTGCCGTTTCCAGTTTTCTAGCCGACAAACATGCTACTGCTGCCACACAAAAAAATACATAAGAATGTGCTTCAGATTCTGACTTAACCCAGAGTTCTTAGCATATGTCTGGCATGTTGTTCCAACAAGAGGGCCCTACAGTCCACTTAGGGTTAGATGATGGGAAGGTGGTGGACACAGGAGAGGGAAAATCGTCCGGTGGGGTTTCGAGTCCTGAATCACCATTGTTCATTTTTGTCGACTCTCCATTTGAAGTTCTGGCATTTGCTTCATACCAATCCGGGACAGGTACAGTCAAGGGGAAGCTGTTGAGCAAGCTACACAAATCATCATCCATGGGATTCATCTCATCGAATGGGTCCTTTCCCTTCATCCCTATGTGAACAAAAATTAGACGCATGTTTCATTTTTTTAATTTACGAAAAGTGTTCATATTACACAAAGCTTGTCTCAATTAATTCAAATGATATACACTTCAGTAAATTAGTAAATCAATTCTGCAAAAACAAAAAGTGGCATGAAATTAAATAAAGATTCGATGGTGAATCGGATGCAAGTAAACAGTGACGAAGAAACTGGTCCACCGTACTGGAAATTATCCATATCGTTAACACAATTAAACACAGAAAAAAAGAAATACTGATTTTGTTTATTGACAAGAACAATATTCAGTTGCACTTTATTAAAGGCATAAAAAATTTGGTGGAACACAATTAAATAAGATTCTTAGTTTTAATTGCTCTTAAGTAAGGAGTGCAGTAGAAATAAATTTTAGTTTTTGGAAGTATAGAAAATGATCAAAAAAACTTACCAATGGATGAATAAGCAGAACTTGAATCCGACTCACATATACCCTTACATTTATCGCTATTCATTGATATCTCTCCCTTTATTTTTTCTGCCTCCACCAAAGCTTTAGATTCCTCCAATAGAACATCTAGTAAACCACTATTTTCCATTTCAGGTCCAATATCACAGTATTCATCTGCTTCAACTTGTGCTCCAATTATGTAAAAATCACCCGAACAAGCCGGGGTATCCGTACCCAGTGCTGGTGGTTGGATTGAAGGGAGCCCCGTTTTCGCGGTGGGGACTAAACTAAGGGGGCTGTATGGAAAGCTGCCATTAATATTTGTTGTGGGTGATGAAGAAAACGGCGAAAGAGAGGATTTTGATGGGAAACTGTCATGGAAAAAATTGAATTGTTGGTTGGGATTGAGAAGAAATGAAGAACTAGTCCGGGGTTGCAAAGGGTTTGGATTTTTTTGATGGGGGAATGGATGGAAGAAGGATGGGGAGGGATTGAATTTGTAATTTGATCGAGAGTTGAAGTATGCTTGTTGAGGTTGGGGTTGGGGTTGGTCGAATTGAATGTGGATGTCGTCGGGGTAGATTGGTAATCCGGCACGTTGGAGTCTTTTCACTCTGGTGTTCCAATAGTTTTTTATCTCGTTGTCTGTTCTACCGGGAAGCTGTATGCACAGAAAAATCAAAAAGTTCTATAGAGATGAAACAGAGAAAGAGATGAAAATAAATGAAAAAAGACAAATGGAATAGTATGACAAAAAGAACAGATGTAGTAGGAGGAACACAGTTGAGAGCAGAGAGAAATCAGAAACATGTACAGGTATCAACAAATCGAAATCATAGTTGTTGCAGTGTCAACCAAAAATAAGAAAGCAGTCAAGAACAAAAATATAGGTGATACTTTTTTTTATTGAAAATGATGATAAGAATGCTTCAAGAGTACTTCAAATATTTATCTTTTTCGTAAGACGACATTCATTTTCGCTTATTTACAGAATCTGGTGTGCATGAGATTAAAATTTAAATGCGACTTGTATTAGAGCTACAATCAGATTCGAAATCAACCTCATTTCTCAAACACAAAAAAAATTAATTTAAAACTCCACCAAGAATCTGAAATCTTTGTTTTGACAATAGAAAAATGGGTTCAACTTGAAGCCAAAGGAACGAGAAATAAGGGAAGTTGTTGAATTATTTGATTTATTTTTTCAAAGGGAAGAAGAGAATGTAGAGACCAGGCCCTCTCTATCTCTGTGTTTTTCATCAGTATATTTTCAGTTATAAGATTCATTTCTTCAAATTTGAGATTCACGTGTTCACAGATATTCACTCCAGACTATGGCTGGAAAGGTATGTGAAAATCCAGAGAGATCTAGCGACAGATCTAGAGAGAGAGAGAGAGAACCTGAGAGGCCATGCGAGCCCATTTGTTACCAAGCTTAGCATGGAGTTGAATGATAAGCCTCTCTTCCTGTGAAGAAAAAGAACCTTTCTTGAGATTAGGCCTCAAATGATTAGCCCATCTTAGCCTGCAACTCTTTCCACATCTCAAAAGCCCAGAATTCCTGTGGACAGCGTTCCAGTTCCCTTCACCGTGTTTCCTCACGTACTCCATCAAGATCCCGTCTTCCGTCGTCGTCCACGGCCCCTTCTTCGCCGCCCCCTCCTCTGACCGACCATGACCACCGCTACCCCCGTTGACCCTCGATCCATTCCCCGCGCTCGCTACCATTTTCGTCGTATTTCTTTTATTCAAAGGTTCGCTATCTATATACATATATAAGAATTCGTGGGTGTTTGTGTTTACTCTTTCTTTCTTATTGAAAGGGGGTTGTGTTGGTGTTTCTCGTTTCAAAAGAAACAATTGTCTATCAGTTTTTTGTGGCAACTAAGATCATGAAAAAATGTTCAAGTTTCTCTCGTCCCCACGAGAGAGAGAGAGAGAGAGAGAGGTGTTGAAGAGAGGTGCGTGAGACAAATGAGTGGTATGGTTTCCCGTCACCTCTTTTGTTTTTGCTTGAAAAGGGCAGAAATAGAGCGAGAAAGTGGAGAGAAGGAGATGAGTTGAGGAGAGAGAAAGAGACACGCACGCACACTGTGTGTGAGAGAGAATGAGGGGATGTGGGGACTAAAGTTGGGGATGGGTGACTTTTTAAAGTTTTGTGAGTATTTATAGGTGTGAGCTTGTATTTCGCTCCGAATTGCATGGTTGTTAATTCATTTCTATTTTTTATCATGTTTTATTGAGGGCAAGTAAATGTTTGATTTTTCTTTTTTTTGAATATTGTGCGAGATTAAAATGAGTTTATTCCTTACGGGTAAACAACTATTTTTCTGGGTTCTTTTGTCATCCTGCCACCTTACTCAAAGAAAATAATTAGAGGACCTCCCGCCTCTAGCGGCCGGAAGGCTCTTCGATGATTAAGTTAGTCCTCATCGAGAACTGTAAACTGTAAGCACAAGAGAGTGTGAGAGCAAAATGACATGTACCGTTCACTGGTTGTTGAATTCCTTTTTATATACTCATGTCTTTCGGGTTTCTAGTTTCTCGCTGGAAACGAGGTATTTTTAGGACTCCTCGTCCATTTTCCTCGTATCTGATGCGTGTCTGCCACATTCTCTGACAAGAACGAATGTCTGCACGCCTTTTACTGTCCTTGGGAAATGAATATTCTCTTGAAAATGGGAAGTCTGACACGCGTGTTGTCGCATCGTTCTTTGACTGACCGACATGTGGACTCCTCGTCTGCCACCCCCTCTTGTCCTATTTTTACTGAATGCCTGATAGACAAGCTAAATCACATATTTAGCACGCCTATTTTGTCCTTTTTAGATATACTTTATTATCTTTTTAACCAATCGTTGTACATATTTGTGTTTAATGTTATTTTTGTAGAATTTTAGTTGTTTACAGATTTTAGCAGTTCAATTCACCATTTTGAGCCAATTTGGAAATTCGGAAACTCAAGGAGCATCTTTTACCATCATATTCGTGCAAGAGAAATCAATATTTGTGAGGAGAACAACCTTTGGAGATTTAAGATGGAAGCCGGGAGAGCGAGAGAAAAGAAGGAACCCAATTGGAAGTGAAGAGTGCAGCAACCGTAACCGGTTAGAGCATTTCAACTGTAACCGATTAGAGCATTTCAATCGTAACCGGTTACGCCTGTTCAGAGAAAACATTAAAGCAAGACTGCAGAAACCGCGCATAGCGTAACCGGTTGAAGACCATGGCGTAACCGGTTACGCCCAGCTGAAGAAGACTCGAAGAAAACTCCGCCGTAACCGGTTACGGCATTTTTAGCGTAACCGGTTACGCTTATCGCGCACTGAAAATCTTAAGGCGGTTTATTTGAGTTTTAATTGACTACTAATGACCTTTTTACCCTTCATTAAGGGTATTAGATGGACCAGAACGTGTTGGAAGTATAAATACTTGATGTTAGGCTTTCTAAACACACCGTTTACCTAATTTTGATTACAATTAAACCTAGGGAAGGAGGCTACCATTGTTCTTCGGAAGATTGAAGGTTTTGGAGCTTTTGCAACTTGTTTCTCTTTGGATCTCTTTGATTTTGGATTTCCTCTTGGTAAGAACACATTGGATTTTAATTTTATTGATTGAAGTTTATATAAAAGTATCTGTTTTTCAATTTTCTCAAGTTCTTCTCCAATGGCTTTTAAGGATTTTAAATCCATACATGTTCTTAGTATTCACCCCACCATGAGTGACTAGATCCCCTTGGAACATGGTCTTGTGGATCATTTAAGGGTAGTGGAATTGGATTTGATTTAGTGATTCACTAATTTCCCTCTAAGAAAGTGTGGATCTCTTGTTAGTATTCATAGAAAATTATCCGGAAATTACTTCGATGTTGCCACTGTAAGTAATTTTTGTGTAAGAGTTTCCCACCAATTCATGTGTAAAAGAATATCTTCCGGAATATATCCCGATGTTTCCACTGTGCATATATTCTGAGTTATAAAATTGAGTATTGGATTTAAAAGAATATTTTCCGGGGAATATCTCGATGTTATACTGTAGGTATTCCTTGAGTTATAAAAGTGAAAGGTTTTATCAGAATATCCTCCGAGACTTTACCATAATGTTTTCACTTTGGTAAGTCTTGTGAACTAAATTGAATCAAATTTCTTAAATCCCTTAAGTGTGAAGCAATGACCATGTTCCCCCTTTAGTTAATTTATTTAACCATGCATTTAGTAATTCAGCAATCAATTTAGCTCATCTTCTAATCACTTGACTTTTCATGATTTTTGATTTTAAACCATAATTTCATTTTATTTTCCCAATAAATACGAAAAATTCAATTAACTGATTCGACTAGTCCCTGAGTTCGACCTTGGGCTTACCACTCTACTAGCTAGAGTAGTTTGTTCTCGTTTTATAAATTTAAATGCCTAGACCGAAGTCCGATAATAACGACACAGATTTTGCATCTAGTATTTTGGCGCCGTTGCCAGGGACTACGGTGATTTGTTTTTGAATTTTTAGTATTTATTTTTCTTTTATTTTCCTTTCTTTTATTAAAAAGAACAAAAAAAAAATCCAAAAAGAGTTTCAAAGAGAAGCAACAATCCAAGCAAGAAGAGCAACGCTTCACAGGTATTTTTCTATTTCTCTCTTGCTACTTTTTGTCGATTATTGGAATCATTGTAATTCCTAGTTCAATTCTTTGATCTTCTTTTCATGTGGGCCAGAGGTGAAAACCACCGGCTAAATAGAATGAATGATCAGAGGAGAGAATCGGGGAGGAATAGTCCAGAAAACAATGAGATTCATAGTGTTCACTCTCCCCACCTTCCTAACGATGAACAACAATTGAATAATTTTGAACATTTTGAAGAGGAAAGAAATGGGGGAGGATCTTTGCACGATAATCCAAATTTGGATGAAATCGGTAAACTCATGAATCGTATTGTTAATCTAGGAGCTAGAGTTCTCCCGCGTGATTACAATCATCCCAATAATGAAAATTACGGGAATGCAAACATGAATAATCAAAGAAATCAATGTCATAATAACCAACGGAATGGTCAAGGGGATGAACGAGGCCAAGGGTATTACAACAATGAGGAAGATAGAAATAGACGGCACAACATGTATGATCATATGAATCTAGTTCGTACAGTTGCACAATCATGTATTGTTTTGCCGCCTCAAAGTAATATCTTTGTTGTGAGACCCAATTTGTTACCACTACTTCCTCAATTCCATGGGATAGAGCATGAAAAACCATTTTTGCATATTAAAGATTTTGAGGAAGTGGTGAGAACAATGCTTGACCCGTACACAGATGAAAACGTGGCATTCTTGAAATTATTTCCGTTTTCATTGAAAGATCGGGCAAAGTCATGGCTAAATTCATTACGTGCTCAGTCTATTTATTGTTGGGCTCAAATGAATCAAGAATTTTTGAAAAAGTTCTTCCCGGCTCATAAAACAATTGCTTTGAAAAAACAAATCCAAGGATTTTCTGAAAAGCCGGGACAAACTTTTAGTCAAAGCTGGGAACATTATAAGGAATTGATTAACCAAGTTCCTCATCATGGCTACACCACACCCCAATTGGTTTCATTCTTCTATGAAGGTGTGTCTTGCGGGACACGCCAATTTATTCAAACCATGTGTAATGAGGAGTTCTTGTATAAAGAATCGGAAGAAGCCGTGGACTTTCTGGATCAAATTGCTGAAAATGCCCAGTCATGGGAGATTTCAGATCCATATGATAGAACCAGAGGAACTAGTTCATCAGCTCCCGTTCCTGAAGCCCAATTCCATTTAGATGAGACTGACTCTTTGTATGCAAAAATTGCCCAACTGACCAAGAAGTTGGAATCTTTGGAAAAGAAAAAAGTGAATGAGGTGCAAGTTGCTGCTGTTAACGAAAATTTTTGCAACATCTGCGAGATAGTTGGACATCTAACCGATGAGTGTCCTAATATTCCAGCTGTCAGAGAGATGTTGTACGAGCAACTTAAGGCAAATTCGGTAACGCAGCAACCTCCACCTCCACCGCGCAACAACTTCAATAATTATTCTCCCAATGACAATCACCACTCCAATAATAGAAACAATTCTAACTCTAATTGGAGGGGGAATAATTATTCTAATCAAGGGCCAAATCACGGCCCAAACTTCAACAATCAAGGCTACCACCAATATCAATCCAATCAAGGCCAAGGTTACCAATCCAACTATAATCATAACAACAATAGTAAAAGAGGATTTGGTAACCAAGTCTATCAAAATCAAGGTGGGCCTTCACAATACCAACAACAACCATACCAACCTCCTCACAAAAGAGACCAAATTGAGGAACAACTCACACTCTTGACACAATTGGTCAAAGAGCTCATGGCTAATCGAGCTTCCACCTCAAACCCTCCTCAAAATGAGAAAGGACGCTTTCCTTCTCAAACGCAACCAAACCCGAAAGGGATAAATATCATCGAAGGAGGGGAAGAGAATAGTCAAGTGGAAGATATCAAATCCATTACGACTCTCCGTAGTGGAAAGACCATTGAAAAGGGTATCTCTAATCCCAATGTCTCAAGCAAAACTGAAAAAGCTCAATCAAAAGACAAAGGGACAAGACCTTGTGAGTTGAGTGAGGAGGAGGAGGTAGTGTTGGATGTTGAGGAAGAAAAAAAGAAAGAAGAGAAAAAGGAAGAGAAGGGAAAAGGTGAGTCATCCGATGTTGGCACTTATTCTTGTCCCGTTCCATATCCACAAAGATTGTTACCTCTTTCCAAGATTAAGCATCACAATGAAATTCTTGAAATTTTTCGGCAAGTTAAGGTTAACATACCTTTGTTGGATGCCATACAACAAGTACCGATATATGCGAAGTTTTTGAAAGACCTGTGCACAATCAAAAATCAACATCATGTACACAAGAAGGCTTTCTTAACTGAGCAAGTGAGCT
>NMUG010010292.1:0-10999 GCA_002855965.1 Monotropa hypopitys | reverse complement strand
AATGATTTTTATATTTTATTTTGGTTGATTTCATTTCTCATTTTGTATGTTTTGATTATTTTCATTTGTAAAAAAACTTCTTCGATAAAAAAACACATTGTAGTCATTTGCAGTTTTGTTATTTATTTATTTAAAAATAATATAATTTGTATTAACAGATACTTTGTGAGCATATTTTTATGTTCATTGCAATTTTTTCCGTTTAGTTAAATAATTTATTTAATGTGTTGTCTCGATTTTATTAAAATGTTGTGTTTTCCATATAACGTCCCCAATTCTGGTATTTCCGATTTTGTACTAACACATTTGATTGGTAATGAGATTGTATATGATTAGGTTAGAAGAATTGTTGATGAGTTCGCGGAGGAAGATCTGTTTGTTGCTGTAGAAAGTGTTGATGAATGCATGGCAGGAGACTGGCATGCTTGCTGAGGCTGTCTTTCATGTCTTCTCCAGTTGGAGACTGCATTTGTTTCCTCTAAATTTTTAACTTAATTTCCGTTGGATGCAGGAACAATTGTTTCTAATGCTCAACTGGATCGAAGGCATTTGTTTGTCTGGGGGGTCATCTAAAAATGCAAGTAGATGTACCATTGACTTTTTGACTTATTGAACATCTTTGATTATGCATGCATTCCAATAAAATACTACAATGATTTTTTGTTACGTGTTGTAGTGTATTAGTTTTTGGATAGGTCAAATGGAAGAAATACAAGCTCAGACAGATAACTACAGATCATCATCTTCATCGGCAAGTAGTCCAGCAAGCAGGGGTGTCTTCAAGTAATTTTTCTATTTGCGGAAACCTGGTTCACTCAGACAACCCATATCGTTTGAGGATTCACCAGATTGGGATGACAAGGATTTCGAGGTTAGGGTGGAGGAAGGATGTGATTCCATCAATGTTGTCACCACTGCAACATCACCCTCTCTCTCAAAGCTCAATAGTGGGTCATTGTTATCCCCAACGTTGCCAGAGGGTGCCATTGTTACGAGAAAGATTGTTGGGGCCTCACTTGCTTGGAAGGATTTGACCGTTTCTATAAAGGGAAAGAGAAAGTACTCTAATAAGGTTGTGAAGAGTTCAAATGGGTATGCATTGGCTAGGACAATGACAGTTATTATGGGCCCTGCCAAGTCTGGGAAATCTACGCTTTTGAGAGCTCTTGCAGGTTTGTAACATTACATTTGTTGTAACTAATGGAAGTGCAATTGATTACATAGATGGAATAAATGATGTTTTTATTTGTATTTTAGGAACGTTGCATGATTCAGCCAAGACATATGGTGAGGTATTTGTGAATAGACAGAAATCACACTTGCTATATGGGTCTTATGTAAGTTATAAATTATGTTGTGTTCTCTGTATCTACTTGATAATAATTTCCTTTTCGGTGTGAATTCTGTTGGCTATTTGTATTAATTGTATCTTCTCAAAATGCTTCACTAGATATCACATCAGTAAATTGGTGTGAAAATGCGCCCTCCATCCTCTGAAACCGAAATAGCTACGTTTCTTCATGTTTAAGTACGCGAATCGTAATGACAGTTCATGTCACTAATTAACCGAGTCCGACTTCAATGACATTGCTTATTGATTTGTATCCACAATTCTATATGCACTAGATTGTCTTTTCTCCGTATCAACCTTTACAGATTTGACATAATATCCAGTGAATGAGTACTATCATATATGACATGTGCTCATAATCTACAACATTATAATATTGTTTGTGTTTTGTTTTTTTTATGAACTAGATTTCATCTCTGCTTGATTTTGTATGCTTTAAATAATATCCCATTTTACATACATACGTATATTTATGAAGATAATGGGTGTTGCATTTGTGTCTTTACCATCAATTGTAATACAACTCAGCTTTACATCTGAATGACTTTTTTTACATCAGAATATCACATTTTGGAGATGTTTCATGACAGTGTTTCATGACAAAAACCCTTAAATGAATTTTGGAATGGCATGTTCATTTTTTACAAATTTTGGATTGTTGAGTGTCATCGGCACGGGCAAAAATCCTTAGGTATTGTGTTGCGCTTTCTATTCTGTTGTCTCGTGCCATTAACACAGGCTATATCGAAAACACAGATCGAGTGTCGTCACTCATCATGAGTGCCGAAGGTACGAGTCAGTGCCGAAGGCACTACTAACACCCGAAATTTCGTCGTACCCTTAGGTATTATGTTGCGCTTTCTATTCTGTCGCCTCATGCCATCGACACGTGCTATATCGAAAATACGGATCGAGTTCCCATCACTCATCATGAGTGCCGAAGGCACTCCAAAGTGCCAAAATCAAGAGTCAGTATCGAATGCACTACCAACACTCGAAGTTTCGTCGTATCCTTATATATTATGTTGCATTTTCTATTCTATCACCCCGTGCCATCAACATGGGGTATATCGAAAACTCTAATCGAGTGTTCGTCACTCATAATGAGTGCCGAAGGCACTCCAATGTGCCGAAGGCACGAATCAGTGACGAAGGCACTACTAATGCCCGATGTTTTATCATACCCTAATGTATTGGGTTGCGCTTTCAGATTGTTGAGTGTTATCGGCACGGGCAATATGCTAGTATATATATATATATATATATCTATCATGGGAGGCTTTTCTCATTATCAACCATTCTTAACACAGTGACAAGAGGACCTGCAACTTTAAGAGAAAAAACCACATTATTCCAAAAAGAAGGCATCATCACATATTTGGTCACATTTTTTCCGTGTTGTTCTTTTGTCCACTTACTACTTACCCAATCCTCCAAATTAAACATCTTTCTCAAGTTATTTTTTTGTTGATGAATCTTTGTCAGAGTAAGAAAGGTGGTTGCAAATCTTGTTTTCGCATGCCTCACCATATTCTTTTGACCTGTAAAACGTCTCATCATATTGAGAAGTCCCACTCGAGCATAAATGAATTTATTCATTGCAATTGCTCTTTCAAACATCAACTTAAGATGTAGAAGTTTAAAGATATCTTCCAACATCAAATCAATGCAATGAGCGGCACACGGTGTCTAATAAAGATGTGGGCGTCTTACTTCCAAATGTTTTCCTACAAAAGTTTAAACCAAAATATAATATTAATACAAAAAAAACATTTTATACTTTTATTAGTGATTATAAATAAAATAAAGATTAGTACCCGCATATACATTGTTGGATGCACTATCCGTGACAACGGTTTCTGATCTTTGGGGGTTCGATGGTCACCGGTCATGACAGGCGACGGCGGAGACGATAGATGGGCGGAGACGACAGACGGACGATGATGGTGGTTCGATGCTCTCTCTCTCACTCTCACGGACACCAGGGGCGATGATGTTCGCAGAGGTGATGTTCGCGGAGGCGGAGGTGATGTTCGCAGAGGTGATTTCGCAGAGGCAGAGGTAATGTTTGCGGAGGCAGAAGTGATGTTCGTTGCGTTCAGGCAGAGGCGATGGTCGCAGGTCTTAGATTTTTGGGAGTTCGATGGTGACGGCAGAAACGACAGGAAGAATCACGGGTAAACTACGTGAAATCAAAAAAACAGCATGAAAGCACGAAATTGAATGTACCTTGCTGCTGGAAGTCGCGAAGGTGACAGAGAGGAGAAAGGCGGCAGCAGAGAGGAGAGAAGGGAGATCGAGAGGAGAGGTGCTAGGTTTTGCAAAGTTGAGAGGTGCTGTATTTGTAGAGATGGGTTCCGTGATTGCTGTGAGGAGGGAGACGGAAAGGAGTACTGTGATTGCTGTGTTTGTAGAATGAGTTTCCTATTTTACGGGATTTGATTGTTGTGAGGAGGGAGACCGAGAGGTGATGGGTTTTGTAGATTACGGGAATTCCCTATTCTACGGGAAGCTTAAATTTGATCCATTGAGCGGGAAAGAGAGAAGTAGAGAAAATTTTGATCCATTGGATCAAAATTGTCAAAAAAAATCTAAACAATTGAAACTTGAAAAAAGATAGTATGTGAGTAGACAGTTTGAAAAATCATCTTGTATTGTAATATAGATGATTGATTCCTTTAATTTTGCTTTCCTTAGTTTAATATTTCCTAAGTAGGCCTTGTGTAATCCTATATATTGGTGTACTCTGCTTTGTAATATACACAATTGAATATACAGTATTTACAAAAGTATGATAAACAAGTTGAACAATGTAATTATTTAAAAAGTCAACACACCTTTCGATAAGGTGAGGAGAAAATAATTTATTGGTGAAAGTAGTTAGATGTATCGATGTTACAATGAAATTGGAAATCAAACACCTTGCGAAAGAAATGTGACTAAGATTAACTAATTTTGTAGGAAACCATCAAATCATATAAAGTGTCACGTATTGAGATATGACATAAGAAAGTACGGAGCACTTACAATTGTGACATGACAAGAAATTTGCAAATCCATTACAACTCAAATCCGAATTAGAAAACCAACTCAAGTTAGAAGTTTCAAAAGGTACATGGTGATCATAGCAGCAAAGAAAGCATTGGCCCCATAGACAAGAAGAATTCATGAACATGAGAAGAATCATGTTATCATGGTAACTACTAACATTTCATCGACGGTCGGTTAGAGGTTTAACCAAAACAAGCCAACCATTGAAGCAAAAAGACACTATTTATACAAAGAAACTGCATGAGAATTCACTACTTAAACATCAAAAGAAGGCCAATCATCAAAATGAAAACATTAAAAAATGCAACTCTAATCATGTTTCATTCTACAATTTACTTGGCCCTGGTAAAACAGAGTTTCGAAGCAACTTTGCCTACAATACTTTACAAACAATCTATAACACAGTGACATACCTAAGTGCTCGTCGTATACGTGACCGACAGGATGGGAACAGCAACACATTGGGGACAAGCGGACATAAGTAAGTGGCATGTCCAATTTATTGTATTACAAATATGCGCAAGGATATGTCGACAACACACATGTCCCATGTAAGACACGTGTGGATACATGGCGAGATTTTACATCATGATAATATAACCATTAATTCAAGGGTTAAAATTTATAACAAACTTGTCACTTGTGCCTCATGGTTTTTCTTTTAATGGATCGTCTCTTAATTGTGTACAAGTGTGAGCTTTTATTTTGTGCTAAGTTAGCATTCTTTCACGAAGTTTGGTTGTGCAAAGGTATCTAAATATATCTATTTTTGGTTGTGCAGGCCATCGTGTCTCACCAACATGTCGGTATCTCCATTTATCTTGAACCTTGTGCCACATGTCTATGTCCACATCTGAGCTTGATAGACTGCATTGCAACCAATCAAACCCACAAACTTCCCAATTCACTGACCAAGACCTACGGTAATTTTGTACGAGCATAACACAAGTACGCAACATTGCAATCATTAACAGAATCTGATAAGTATCCAGTTCAAATTTGCAAAAACGAAACCAGTTTGAAACATGCAAAGGCCAAAGAATAGCTAGCAGAACAAGCATTGTCACGGGAATCAGAAAACAATGAATCCCCTCTTTTGATAAGTACTACGCAAAGAATCAAGGGCAGTGCAAAGCACAAGTTCAAAAAGCTCTACCCAAACTATTTAGAGCAAGAGTGGCCGTATACAAAAAGGCCTTCAAGTCGACAAGTTAACCAAATCTACAAAATCCACACGAGTTTTGCCAAAACAATCAAGTACTGAATTTCCAGAAAACATCACCTAAAATACATCAACCAAAACACCAAAATTTGAACAATCAAGCACATCCCATCTCCCACTGAACACAATCCCCATTTCAGCAACACCTCCTCATACAAGCAGCTCCAAAACCCAATTCCTACACTACCCAAACAGATCAAACTTTGAACACAAATTCAAACTAATAGCACAACAGTTACAGAGCAATCAAGAAACATTTGCATCACAACCAACATCAGAGCACACAAGAATCAACTGATATTGCCTGAGAACTGAAAACCCACCAAAAACACGCGACAGATGAGTGAAACACCCAAAACAAGTGTCAAAGATTCCGTTAGAAGCATACCAATCTTTACAATAGATCAAAACATCATCAGATTAAGATATCCAAGGGTGTAAAGAAGAGGGACAGATTAGGGCACGGAAAGCAGGCGGATGAGATAATAAAGAGAAATCGAGCGAGAGATAGAGAGAGAGTACTATACGGATTTGCCGGGGTCATAGGACGGGGTTAACACTGACATGGCAGGAGGTGGGATCCCCGGAGAAAAGAAGATCATACAGCAAGTGGCTTCTCGCCACGTGGCATTTCCTGGAAAAATGTCCCCATCCTTCCCCTTGCTTCCCTCGCACTTCCCCAAAATGTTCCAAATTTTCTTCTTTTTTCTCATCCTTTCCTGCGAAGAGAGAACGCGTGAGGATATCTTCGCACTTCCTACCCCTCCCGACTCCTACCCTCTCTCCTTCTCCCCATCATCTCAACTGGATACTGGGTCTGATATATGGCTCTCTATTCCTCACCATTTGTTTTCTTTGCATACAGTATAATATTTGCATATACATAAATAATTAGGAAACTCTATATACAATCCCCAATTTTTTTTCTAAATCTATTATAAATAACTGGAAAATGTCACAGTCATATTTTTCATATATCTCAGTCATATATTTTCTGTCTCAGTCATATTTTATGTGACATTATAGCAACATCACCATTATATATATACAAATCAGGACGGTTTTTGTCTCAGTCATACTTTTATGTCTCAGTTATTGCATTTTGTCCCAGTCATATTTCGCACAGGGCCCATACCGGTCTCAAGTGTCATATTTTGCACATGGCTATTTTGTCCCAGTCATATTTCGTACAAACCCACACGAGTCTCAAGTGTCATATTTTACACGGGGCCCACACAAATTCCAAGTGCCGGCAAATACTAGTATATATACAACTCACTGTCATAATTACATTTTTTAATTTATTCTAAATACAGCTATATGCACCTTAATAAGTTGAACATTTAAAATTAAGAAGGGAATAGATGAGATGACACATGGCACTAGGAGACAAATTAGAGATAGACATTATTTTTCTTACAATCTATATAACAATATAAGAAATTTTAAAATGGAATCTAAGTTTACTATTGTCTTTGAATCTAAGATCCTAGTTTTTAGACATAGAAGATTAAAAAAATGGTATGAAGAACAATTGAGGAGTGCACACAAAACATATGTCATTAGAAGTTCAACCACTCGTGATCCAAAGTAATAAAAGGAAACTTTGTCGATTTCAATTCAAATATATTCCTAAAACTTATAAAAGATAAAGAGATTGATCTTGAGAAAGAGGACAAAAAAGATATCGAAAGACTTCAATTTCCTAAACTTAGTCTCTCATAATTTTAGATATAGTTAGTATAATATGTTGGAGTTGATTCTATCAAGAATTTGTTGTATTTTTAGTTTGGAATTCTTTTTTGATTTTCAGGACTTTATACTCTCGTTTATTTTTTAAGAAATTTTTAAACAAGACAAAAAACTAAATTCCATTTTTTCACAAAAGAAACATCACATCCTAGTATTTTATTTCAAGTTGATTTGACTCCTCATAAGTCAAATCTAGATAAATGATAATATTTTTTATCAACAAATTTTGGTGCTAGAATGAGTGCATTTAACTAATTTGGAAGCGACAATAACACAACATAAAAAAAGAAAATAGGAACAATACTCTAAATCTATCAATGATATGATATTGAAGAAATCATGCATCTTGACACCCATTCGTCAAATCATGAACAAAGAATTCTAGTTTCTGGCCAAGAGACTGACTAAGAAATTCAATAATCTTTGGATGTGTCAAACCTTACTTAACATGTGAGACCCAAAAAATTTATAACTAATATATTATTTAAATATGATTTTTGAGATTTAAATTTTTAAATTTTAAATTATAAATATAAAATTATTAAAATTGAGCCTAATTGGCAGAAAAAAATGGGGTCCAAGAAAACAAAATATGTGAAATTAAATTAAAATTTTAAATATTTTGACCTAATTAATGTAAAAATATAAAAATATAATTTTTATAAAAAAAATTTAAAAATAAAAAAACCCACGTGTAATAGTTGCATGTCCCGCATGTAACGGTGGGTGATAAAATATAACACATATGATATCCATATGTGTGTGACGGGATTATCAGGAGAGAGGGAGAGAGAGACGAGAAGCATAAGAGAGGCATGAGGAGTGAGAGAAGGTTACGTCTAAGAGAGGGGGTGACGGTGGGGAGAGAGGAGGGAGATGCGGCAGCTAGTGACGGTTGCAATGGTGGGTGGGCGTTGCAGTGGTGTGTGTAGAGCAAGTGGTGGCTGGAGAGGTGGTGAGAGGTGTAGCAATGGCGGTGGAGGGTGGCAGAGGTGCAGCAGTCGTTGGCTGCGGTGGTTGTGATGGTGGTGGTCGATGAGGTGGTGGCCTTAGAAAGTGCGATGGTTCGTCGGAACGTCACCGAAAAATGGTATATTTCCGAAAGGCTAATTTTTTACGTATATTAATCATTGTTGAATTTAGAATAATATATAAATATATACGAATCAAAATAACGAAAAAATATATATTGCTGGAAAAGATTCGTCGGAAAATATGTCACCAGAAAATCCATGCGAACCCACCGGAAAATTACAGAAAAAGGAAAATGTGGAAATTATAATAATAGTGGTTATTTAAAAAAATAAAGTAAATTATAACATTAATAGTCAATTAATTTGGAATAATGGGAATTATTATTATTAAAGTGATTATTATTAAAAATAAGAAAAAGAATAAATTAATAAAAATATGATGTAAATAAGAGAATTGAGAATTAAGTGAAAATGTCACGACCTAGAATTTTAAAGGTAAATTTTAAATGAAATGTATTTTTGTAATTAATGAATAATTGATTTATTCCTGAAAAATGAGTTTTCATAGTAACCAATGAAGATTGGGGGTCCGATGGATATTAATTTATCGAGTTGTAGTGTTTAGAGTCCCCAGTAGTGAGTTAGCATTGCTTGGGATGGTTCTGACAATGTGTCAAGGGTCTTCTAGGCCTATTGTGACCCCGAAATATCCTCGAAATTTGAATATGTTCTTCATCAATCGGAGTTCGGACGAAAAATCTAGGCCTCTTTTACCGGAGGAAGGAAGGAAAGTGGGACAATAGCATTTACTACCGGGAGTAATTGCGGGAGTAAGGCAAAATCGCTATTATTCGAAAAATTTTGTTGAGGGGCATTTTTGACTTTTGGGCTCGGTATAGATACATCTTTTAGGTCAAAACTCTCATTTTTACACTCAGGACTCTCTCTACCTCCATTGAAGCCTCTCTCTCACTTCTCTTTAAAAGTTCTCCCCCTTCCCAAGCTCCAATGGAGTTGGTTCTTTGGAGAACCTTTACCACATCGCCGAGATCTCCGCGTTGACGTGCATAATTCGTGCCGCTCTTAAGACACCCTCATCTAGGGTTCTCTCCACCTTCTAGGCTTGAGGTAAATATGTCTCTATCTTGTGTTTGTGTGGTTGTGTTAGGACACCTAAATGATTTACAAGATTAAAATCGAATGTTTTCTAAAAAACCCTTGTTTTGAAAATCATGAGTCGATCTTGTTGATAAATCAAAATTGATAGCATCCTTGGATGGGTATTGAGTGTTCTTGGTGGATGTGAGGATATGAGAATGTCAATTTTGGACCTATGAATTGTAATTGAATTTTATTGGAATTGGGTGGAATTTAAGGTTTGGTCTTAGGAGTCTAATTGAAGGAATTGAGTGGTGATCTTGTGCCCACTAGGTGTTTAATACAATGCCCAAGGGGCTTATGAGTCAAATTCATGGTTTCATAAGGTTGTTAGATCTTGTTTAGGCCCGTGTGAGTCGCCTTGAATATATAGGTGGCAAGTTGGGTGATTGATTAGGTATCCTTGGTGACTAGGAACCTTGTGTGTACTTGAGCATTCTAGGTGTTTGGTGAAATGCCATAGTAAATGGAATTGTATATTCATGTGTGAACTCGTCACACTTAGTTTGGGAATTCGTCCCTACAATATAGGTGACTGTAGATTGGGTTGGTCGGATGGTTAGATAAATGATATGTGTGTGATATGTGAATTCATCACACTTAGGTGGGAATTCGTCCCTTTGAAGTGAACTCATCACTAGTGTTGGGAAACTTGTTCCCTTGGATTGAAGTCGTCAATCTAGTCAATTCACCTATATTAAACAACCAACCAAAATTACGTGATTGTGGATGTGGTGAGATTATGGCCAAAGGATGTGGTCTTCGTGTTATTAGTAGCTTCGTGCCTTCTCGTGGCAATTCAGGTGTGAGGTTGATTCTTGTAATCGCCAGGACAATCTAGGTTGGTCCTTGTACTCTCCGAGGCAACCTAATTCGATTTGTGAATATCTCGTGAGCTAGTCGACCCTTGATCTCGTCAAGGTGACTATAAATCGAATATCGGCTTAATAGTTTCTAATTGGTTTCGAAACATAGTCCATGTTTGGGGTAGGACGATCCTTCCTTGTGGGACGGTTCGATACTCATGTAACTCTTTTCAAAACATAGTCCATATTTGGGGTAGGCCGGTCCTTATTTAGTGAGGCGGTTCGATACTCGTGTGACTCGTTTTCAAAGTTATGTTAAGCTAGGAGTCGAACAAACTAATCAAGCAAGACAAATCAATTCACCAATGTGTATTTATATATATATATATACGTACATAGAGGATAGGAAAGAATACATGATGCTCAATGCGGTTTGGTGAATTGTGTGGGTATGAGCTAAGTCGTGGAATTAGTTAGTGGACCCCGTTATAGAGTTTGGCTTGAATGCTCTAGTTGATAGTGGCATTGCAAGGTATGAGTTGTTCTCTTGGGTGTGCCTTTCCCAGAGAGTGGTTGTAGTGGTGCCACGTTGTCATGGCATGGTCAAGGTTTAGATCCTTAGTCTTTACGGCCTTTGTTCTAATGTATGTTACCGAGTTACATGGTTTAAGGGGTATATGATGAA
>NMUG010010291.1:0-10999 GCA_002855965.1 Monotropa hypopitys | reverse complement strand
CCCGACAACTTTTCGGCGGAATTCCTGGTGGTGACAGCTTTTGGCAGGAATCTCGGAAGGTTCAGCTTTTTCAGAGTTCACTTTTGCTTTTTGTCAGGTCTTTGTCGTTTCCCATTGTTCGACCTGGCCGAAGAATGGATGGCCAAAGGACTAGCTTTAGGCATTTGGGCTGCTCGGCAAATCCGACAGCATGGCTATTTGGCTGCTCGGCAGTTCTTCTATTTGGCAGTCCGGTTGCTTTGCCTGTCTGGTTGCTCGGCAGTCCATTGGGCTTAGTGCGGCTGCTGCTCGGGTCTCCTTGGGGCTGGGCCGAAGGGCCTTATGGCCGGGCCTTGCTCTTGCCGGTTCCTCAACTTTAGGTTTCTAAATCGAATTTTGAGAGACGTAACTTTTTAGAATTAAAAAAAGTCAATTTCTTTGGGACGGGGTTTTACATCCTCCCTAACTTATAGAGGTTTGGTCCCCAAACTTTTGAACCTAGCCACCTACTGGTTGTCATTTTCTACTAGGTCATTTTGGGAAGATAACCTGTAGAACTCCTCCGGGTAGGCTCTGGTAGATCTGAGTCCTTGCTTGTAGTTCTGATACTGTTGGAACATCATTTGTTCGTAGTTAGCAGGCAAGAACCTCTGTTTAATCAGCTTCTTCATCCTCGGCCATGAACGTATCTGGGACTTGTTCTGCCGTGCTCGGGACGTCTGTAACTGGTCCCACCAGGCTGAGGCATCACTCTTGAGACAGTAGGCCACAAACTTGACCTTCTTCTCTTCTTCGATACCCACGTAATTGAAGAATCATTCAACCTCTCTCAACCAGTCAAGAAATCCTTCCACGTCCAAGTAGCCATCAAAGGAAGGTAACTCCACCTTCATGCGGTAGTCTCTGTTCTCTGTAGGCCTGGCTTGGTCACCAAAGTTAAGCACTCTTTCATCGGCGTCACTGTCTGAGTCCGACTGGACTACAGGCATAGGGTGTTGCTGGGGAACTTGTTTGGAAACTCTGGCTTGTGCACCATTCAAATCCACGGGTTCAGGAAAAGCCTGAGCCTGCTCTTGACGGACCTGAACACGAGCAAACTCGTTGGTGAGGCATTTAACAAGTTCGCGTAGCTCACGCATCTCTTGTCGAACAACTCGCAAATCTCCAACTGTGGCTGATCAGTCTTCCGGAACATCATCCATTGGAAGTAGGCTCTGATACCAACTGACGCAGAACGCAGCGGAATGGGAAACAGAAGAATGAAGGCCGGTTCAGGTAAACTAAATCCGAGGTGAAGGATGGACGGATTTTAAATGAAATCTGGTAGAAGCAGGCAGATTAACACCGTAATCTGTAGGTAAATGGTCAGACTATCACCGTAGTCCGGTAGAGGTGTTAGGAATCCACCTAACCAACACAGGAATCCACCCGTGGCTCAGAAGTCCACCTGAAAAACAAGAGAGAGAATGCTCTGCTCCGAAATAGGGTTTCAAATTATCAAAAGTTATTGTATCTGTACATCGCTTTGGCTTATATAGCCACTAACGAAATCAAAGAAAGAAACCCTAAAATGGGTGGCGGCTAATACAAACAAATGAGGAAAAAGTAAAATGATTACAAGTGTACAATTTCCTAACAGAATCTGAAAAGTAATAACAGAATGTCAGGGGATGTCGGGTGGTCCCCGTGTGGTCTTGTCCCAGTAGCTCTGCGGGAATACGACCGAGCTGAGGTGCAGCTGTTGAGGCCTTGTGATTGTGGGTTGCTGTGTTGAACTGGTACGTGTTGGACTGGCCAGGCTAAGCTGAAGCTCCTTATGGTAGTGCGGCGAGTGTGGTAGTGCGGCATCTGGTGTGCGGGGTGGCAGCTCGGCGAGAAGTGTAGGCTGTGCGGCTGCATTCAAAGAAGGGGCTGGTTGCTCAGCTAGGGATAAGGTCTGCTCGGCAGCTCTGCTGAGGGTACATATAGGCCCTTGTCCTACATCAATGAGCATCTTTAAAAGTACGAGTAAATATGGTATATAGAGATTCACCTGAATGTGGTTGGGTTTCTTGACTTGATTTTCTAAAGTGGTGATGGACTCGAATCTGCCAAAACATAAGATTAATCAATTTCTAACTGACTGCTCTGCCGGACCGAGCTAATGGCCGAAGCTCAGCTTCTGGCCGAAGGTCTGGTCTTCCTACCGAACAGTGCTCAGACGAGAGTCCACTGATGGCTATCGGAGGGTTACTAGTCCGAAGGGTTCTCTGCCGAGCTACCGACGGAATAGGCAACTCTGGCAGTGCGGGAAAAGGGGCTTCGGTTGTTAGGACTGGTCAAAAATACTGCTAAGGCATTCATAGGGTCTTAAGGCTAACTGTCCGAACTACCGAAGGTGTAGCCGAGCTAAAGAAGCTAAGGCTTCTAAATGACAGACTATCCCTCTGCCGAGCACTTGTGCTCGGGCAATCTTGGGACGTCGGCAGTTGGTACGGGAAAGGTCAAACATGTGTGGGAATGGTCCGGACAGGTCATCCGAACTGAAAATGGTTCATCCGGAGGTCAAGGGAATGTCTAGACCCATTATAGCCAAGTGCCGCGCACTTGGTGTTACTGCCGAGCCGAAAGCGTTCTGGGATGTGTCGGCAGGGGCTAAAAGGAGGCTAATGGCCGTCCTTCAGTGTGGCTAAGTCCTTCGGAGAACTTGCCGAACAGATCAATAACATGGTATACTGAAGGGGGGGTCAAGAGTTTACCTGAGCTTCTGGTCTGGATGACTGCCGAGCTAAACTTTGATCGGAGGGTTGCTTTGGTTGGACCAAGACTCGCTGAGTTCCTCTGTTCCGGGTAGTGTTCGGCAAAGAGCTAGCCGGACACTAAGGGATATGGGGAAACTTGTCCGACTGATTGGACAAGTAAAGACTTTATATTTCTGGATGGACGGTGAAGTGCCGAACAGTGAAGTGTCCGGACAACTTTCTAGAGAGAGAAACAGAGAGTAAAATGCTCTGGAGGAGTTGGTGTGAAGTTTGGAGGGTCTTGGGGTCCTTATTTATAGGCTGGAGGGGAAGGGAATCGTTTTGGCACCAAAAGAGTTCTGGCCGACCAGTGGGCAGTGCTTGCCTGATTTTTTGGCAGCTGCAACTTTTAGCCGCACGTCGTTTGTCCAGTTGTAGTGTCAGCCGACCGGCCGATATTCCCGACAACTTTTCGGCGGGATTCCTGGTGGTGACAACTTTTGGCATGAATCTTGGAAGGTTCAGCTTTTTCAGAGTTTACTTTTGCTTTTTGTCAGGTCTTTTTCGTTTCCCATTGTCTGACTTGGCCGAAGAATGGATGGCCGAAGGGCTAGCCTTAGGCATTTGGGCTGCTCGGCAAATCCGACAGCATGGCTGTTCGGCTGTTCGGCAGTTCTTCTATTTGGCAGTCTGGCTGCTTTGCCTGTCCGGCTACTCGGCAGTCTGTTGGGCTTAGCGCTGTTGCTGCTCGTGTCTTCTTGGGGCTGGGCCGAAGGGCCTTATGGCCGGGCCTTGCTCTTGCCGGTTCCTCAACTTTAGGTTTCTAAATCGAATTTTGAGAGACGTAACTTTTTAGAATTTAAAAAAAGTCAATTTCTTTGGGACGGGGTTTTACATATAGTGCATGTGGATTCCTTTGGCACTGTAGAATCCCCTAAAATCTGTATTATCAAACTGCTTACCCAAGTCTACCACCAACACGCGTGGCAGACCGAACCTGCATATAATGTTCTGCCACAGGAAGGAGATAGTCACCTGAGTAGTTATGGTGGATAATGCCTTGGCTTCCACCCACTTGGTGAAGTAGTCAATGGCCATTATTGTATACTGTGACTGATTTCTCCCCTTTGGCAGTGGCCCAATAAAATCCATCCCCCACTGTGCGAAAGGCCAAGGACCCCTTATCAGGCTCATCTGAATCTAGTTGTAACCCAAAAAAGCATCCATGAAACTTAACAGTTCAAACCCTGATATCGAATCAACGAGCTGATCAATTCTCGGCAAGGGGAAGCTATCTTTTGGACAAGCTTTGTTGAGATCCATGTAATCTACACACATCCTCGACTTACCTGATGACTTCTTTACCATCACCATATTAGAAATCCATTATGGGTATTGAGCTTCTCTGATTGATCCTACTTGTAACAACTTGGTCACCTCCTCGACAGCCACTTGATTTCTCTTGGGTGCGAACACCCTCATCCTCTGTTTAACCGAACGACACTCCGGATTTATATTCAATCGGTGGACTATTATCCTCGGGTCTATCCCGAGGATGTCTTCATGATTCCACGCAAACACGTCTCTGCTGTTCCGCAAATAATCTGCTATCCGGTCTCTTTCCAATGTGCTCAGCCCAGTGCCCATCTGGATTGACTGGCCAGGGTGGTTTGGCCATAACTCCAAGGAAGTCAGCTACTCGGCTGGCTCCCCTTGCACAAGCTTCTGTTGGTCTCTGACATCCAGCTCTTCCACAGCCATGGCCTCATAACGGTGCTTGATCGAGAAGTTGTAACATTCCCTAGCTATTCTCTGATCCCCTTTGAGCTCCCCCACTCCGTCAGGGGTATGGAACTTTACCTTTAAGTGGTACATCAAGACTATTGCCTTCATCTTGTTGAGTAGTACTCTCCCCACAATAGTATTATAAGCCGAAGGGGCATCCACAACCAGGAAATCAACCATATGAGTAACTTGCCTGCCCTCATCATCCAATGTCACAGGTAAGGCAATCTAACCTTTTGGGTAGACCGTATCTCCAAAGAATCCAACCAACGGTGATGCCATTGGCCGCAACCGATCTCTGCCCAGCCCGAACTGATCAAATGTGTGCAGAAAGAGAATATTTGTTGAACTTTCGCTGTCTACTAGCATTCTCCTGGTCTTGTAGTTGGCTACGGTCATCAAGACCACCAGGGGGTCATCGTGGAGATAAACCATGCCCTTTTCATCCTCTTCCGAGAAGATGATAAGGGGAACCTCTCTCCTCGCACACTTCGACTGTCTTCCCACCGTACAGATCTCCATAGGGTCTTCTGCCCTCAGTCTTCTTAGATGCGTCTTGCGAGCTGAGCTAGATTCTCCTCCTCTAGTTGATCCACCATGCACCACCCTTATCTCCCCAATGGGGTCATTATTTTCTGGGATCCTGTCACGTTCCTCCCATCTCGGCCCGTCACGCTGAGCTCTAGACTCAACCTTCTGCACAAATCGTTGCAATCTTCCCTTCTGAATGAGTTCCTCAATCTGGCCCTTGAGATCGATGCAGACGTTGGTGTAGTGCCCATGATCTCTATGAAAGTGGCAGTACTTGTCCTCAGGCCTCTTATCCGGGTTACTCTTAAGACGGACTGGCCACCTTAGATCAGGATCATTTCTAAGGTCATCCATGATTTGCTCTATGGAAGCAATCAGTGGGGTATAATTTCGATACCTCTCTGGCGGTCCGCCAACTCTTCGGTGAGGGCTTCTCCTGGGGGACCCCCTTCTTGGCGAACCCCGCTGGTCAACCCTCTTGCCCTTTTTCTCAAATGAAAACCCTTTAGGGGGTCCCTTCTTCTCTTCTCAGTCTGACCCTGGGGAGCCGTCACCTGGGTCTGGTGAATTTCATCTTTGTTCTTTCTCATATTCCAAGCATCCTCGGTGTTGATGTGCTTCTGAGCCCTCATCAATAATTCAACTATGTCATGGGACGGGTCCTGGGTTAGGTTGAATAGAAAGGTCCCTGACCACATGCCTACTATATATGTTGTCATTGCCATTTTGCCATCTGCACTCTCAATCTGCATGACTTCTTGGGTAAAGCGTGAAGTATATTCTCTCACTGACTCGCCCTTCCTCTAGCGGATAGTAAGCAGATGGGAATCGGGTTTGCGATAGCATTGTCCAACGATAAAGTAACTCACAAACCTCTGACTGACCTCTTTGAAGTTGTTCACACTTCCCAGCTTAAGCTTATTGAACCACATGCGTTCACTCCCTTTCAAGGTAACAGGGAATGCCCTGCACATGACTTCGTCTAGGACTGCCTGGAGCGTCATAAGGTTCTTATAAGTTTCTAAATGATCCAATGGATCCGAGGTGCCATTAAAAGATTCCAGTATGGGCATTTTGAACTTAGGAGGCAGAGGGGTGTTCAAAACATTGACGTAAAAGGGGGAATCAGTGTTTTGTACCAACTCTTCGACAGTCATTGGGGTCTTTGCCTGAATACATATCTGGAACCCATCGATCTGGGCCTTCATGGAAGCCAAGAGGTCCTCATTTGGCCGCTCCAGCGGCTGCTTGGCTTCTCATCTAGATGATCTGCTAGCCTAAGGGTCCATGGCATTCTGAGACTGGTTCTCATTCCTGCCTTCCCTTCTTTCTTCACTGTCCTCTACCTTTTCCTGGATTTCCTCCTGCTCTTGGGCAGCCTGAGGTGGTGGTTGGTTTTGCTGAGCCCTCAGTTGCTGATTTTCTTGGTGGATTTCTTCGAAATTCTTCGTGAGCAACTCAATTTGGCATTGCATGGCCAGAAACATTTCTGGGGTTATCTCTGGAGGATTTTGTTGCGTAGCAGATCATGTATTAGCAATCGAAAACTTATCACCAATGAAAAATAACACAAGTCATTCCCATAGACGGCGCCAACTGATGAATCAATTTCCTTATGGCTCAACCTTTGATGAATCAGCTTCCTTTCTTTCACCCGATAACGGCTGCGACCTGCGAAGGGGGAACGATCCAGAAGCACAAAGAAGGGGGATGCCTCCGAACCGCCTCCGATGATCAAGTCAATAGTTGCCTGAGAGAGAAAGAGAATTTATGAAGTGTGAAGGGATAAGAATAAGTGTGTGTACCTTTTTCCTGTGCTAACTCTCCTTTATATACCTAGTCGTTATAGTTCAACAAACCCTATCCACCATGCCTGACACTTGCGGGAGCATCTCGCATGTTTCCTTATTTTTCTCAACCGCAAACGGTAGTTTCCCTATTTACATCCATTCACCCCGCCAATCTCGGCGACCATCCTGTGGATATAGCCATGTGCCTTTTGGCGGAGTTATGCGCATATATCCTCTTAGTTTATGTGTAGATGGCCATTGTATGGCTTCCTTTCCTAATTACTCTACTCTCCCTAACCTGGTCGTGACCGAGCTCGTAACCAGAAAATACACCCGAGCTATTGCCTGGGCTAACGTTTGTGATTTCATTCCGAGCTGACCTCTCGGGTCATTCCCCTTATCAAATAATTTATCAATATACTTGTTTTAGATTTAAAAACTATTTTATTTAATTAATACAATGTTAAACTCAAAATGCAATCGTTCACTTTATGATTTGAATTATGATGAATCAGTTGCTGGCAAAGTTAAACGCGTCGCCTAATTCGATCGAGTTCTTTTCGAGCTCTCCTCTTGTAAAATAATGATTCATGAGACACAAAATGGTGATGTCACCTAAATCGCTTCCGATGGTCTAGTTAAAACGTGCGTGAGCATCAAAGAACTCTTACTAATGGATTTTTGAATCTCATACTTGTTTTTTATTATTTCACCTTTATTTATATGTGGTTGACTATTCTTTTTGTGATTTCAGAGATTGTGATCCAAATTAGTAGGAAATGTTTGTGTTGTTATCATACGTGTAAGATGCCATGATTATGGTTTCCTTCTTCATAGTGTAACTGTAGCATAAGTAGTACCTGATTTGGCAGGGCACACTCTTCTCCCTTTATGGTTAGGAGCGATGTTATACCTTCTCAGTAAGTATGGTATCCTAGTAGTGCATGTATTGGAGGTATGCTAAGCTCCAAAAACTCCCCGTGGTAACTGAGATGACATGTTAGAGATTCTCTCCTATAACTGAACTGCTATTTCGTGTTGTACTCATAGGGTCATGTCTAAGCTGGCCTGGTATGCTCATTCTCCCTATCAACTACTTCCCTATTCTCGAGCTCAAGATCTGGGCATGAGGTCGGGAACTATCATGACCCAATCTTAAATGGGCAATGATCGGCCAACGAGCAAGCTCGCGAAGGCCTATAGTAATGAGCTAAGGAATTTCATCACAATAATAATAAATGCGAAAGCATTTGAAAAAAAATCCAGAAGTGCATAGATAGATTTCATTACCCAACTACCGAGACTCATAATGGCCTTTACAATCAAATGAGAAAATACAACAAAAAATGCTAATCCTTTAAGTCTCCAAGCTAATCATTCTCAATACCTAAAAAAGTTTTTAAAATGCATAAGCATAAAGTTAGAATGAATTAAGACATGCCACTGTTATTAATGGTAATAAAACAGACGTGCATGTCATTTTATTTTGAAGAGATAATCATAATATCATGAAATGCTCAGTAGCATAAACCATACATTTCTCAAATGTTAGAATGATTTTAGAAATTGTACGAGTAACAAGGGAATATAGAAATTCACCTGATTTTGTTTGACTCCTTTGACTTGGTCTTTTTCCCACACGTTATCCTGTCATTTTTAATAAGTGATATCATTCTTCTGCTACTGCCGAACTAAGTTGCTGGGCTCTTTGGCCGAAGACCTAATATCCGGAAGACTATTGACCGACTGCTATTTATTCGTAGGCCAGGTCAAGAAACAAAGCTTGTAGCCTTTAATCAGGTCGGAGGGCAGTCTGATCATCTAGCATGACCTCTAGAATCACATGTCCGAGCAGAGCCGAAGGGCCTAATGGCCGAACACAGACTGACCAGACTCAATAAGACCAAAGGATTTCTAGGGCCCAAGGGTTTATATATCGAGCTGTCGAAGTAGGAAGGACTGTTATAGGATTATTTTAAGGCTTTGCCAACCAGCCGAGTAGAGGTTGTCGGTCTAATAGTGAGTCGGTACTGAAATAGGAATGTTACATTCTGTGCTATATTGGCTGGAACAAACCGAGCATAATGGAAGTGTGGGAATCATGTGTTCCGGACTATTAATGGGTCAAAATAGGATTATAAGTGTGTAGGGACAATTTTCTAGTTAGTCTAATGCTCAGGCGAGCACAAATGGCCAGAGCATTCAAAGAATGGACTATCGTTCTGCCAAGCAAAACTATCTGACCGAAGGAATGTTAAGGGGCAATTATTCTGAGTGAATGGAGGTCTGGAATGGCTTTGTCAAGTAGAAGGAAGTTCTGTCGAGCTGTTCTGGACACCTCCAGTTTATGCCAGACACAAGGGTAACTTGCTGGTCATTGATCAAGTTTATTTTAGTGTGGCTATGCCTTAACCTTTGCATTCTGAAATCCATAGATTCGTACGTAATACTCAACATACTCGAATATGAACTGAACCCATGAACTTAACCCAAAGATTTGTTGTAAAAATAGGGAGAGAGTTTATAAAATACAAAGGTTTGAAGAGCTTACCAAATGATTTGAGCCAAGAAGATGGTTCTTCCACCAAAGCTTCACCAATCTCCTTCAACAATGGAGGTTCTTCAATGGAGTTCCCTCTCTCTCTAAGACTCTTTATCTAGGTTTAGAATACCTAATAGAGGCTAAACATCAGTCTATACAACCCTAATACGTATTAGGAAGTTTAAAAACCAATTAGGAAGTGAAAACCCAAGATTATCCTCACTAAAATTAAAACTACCACGTGCCCCATCTAGACGAGACCCATCCCCATCCGAACCACCGACTCTCGTCCGAATGAACCACCTTCTTGGTTTGGACTAGCCGTATAACATTCCACCAGCCAAATTCTATACCCTCCCATCCAGACGAGCCCTAGCCCTGGTCCGGACGAGGAACCAGAATGCCCTCCTAACTCCTTCAAACACACTCCCAACCTTTCCAACTCAAATCCTAACACTTTCTCAACAATCTGAGAGACTTTGAGAAGTATCAGTTGTACAAGTATTCACCTCCCTCTTAAGTATTCAATCCTAATACTTAGGGGACTGCAAATCCCTTTTCCCTCTTTATCTATCCAAGGTATGGAAAAATGGCAAAGCTTTTGGTTTTAGGGTACGATGTCGGTACTATTTTCTCGATGCTTAATATAAACAAAAAAGGATTTTTTTTCTTTCCTTTTCCTTTTAATTTTTTTAAAAAATTCTTTATTGTATTCTTGTTATTTTTGCAAAAGCGAAAAACTATTTTGAAGTAACCCCAAAAGGCGTTGCCGCGTTGAGTACGGGAAAAAAGTGAAGATGATTAAATATTAAATGAAGACCATGTTTCTATAGAGGTTAAGAAATCTATAAAAGGAAAGAAAGATAATTCTTTTTCATTATAATTATATAATATTCTAAAATTAGTTTTGTCCTCACAAAATTGTTATCCATGCCCTCGTTCATTTGATTTATCACCAGCTGATAGGTATATTGATTGGGTCGGCAAGAGCTTAACAACTAGCTAAGAGTAACAAAATGAGCCTGGTGACGGAGTTAGGCCGACCACCGAAGATGTACTAAGGAGGGATAAGATACGCAGCTCTTTTTTGGATTGTCGAGTTCTATTTTTTTTTCTTTAACAAGTTGATGAGGGAAATAGTCCGAGAGGTCAGCTTAGAATGATACCATATGCATCGGCCCTGGTAACAGCTCGTGTATGGTTCCTGGTCGCCAGCTCGGTCACAGTCAGGCCTGGACGAGCAGAGTAATTAAACAGGAAGCCATACAATGGTTATTTATGCACGACTGGGAAGATATACGCACAAGACTCTGTCAAGGGACACGTAGTTATGTTTACGGAATGGTCGTCGAGAATGGCAGAGCATACTGATATGGATATGGAAACTACCATCTGCGGTTAATGAAGATAAGGAAACTACCATCTACCCATTCTTCTTAATTTGCTCCCAGGCCTTCCTTTTTATAGACTCCTCGAAACTTCTAGAAAATTCCCTTTAATTTGGAGGAAATTACAGTTCAGGTCCCTCGAATTTTCCACAGAAAAGCACCTGTTCTGAAAGTAATTTTTTTCAAAACACAGCCAATGATCTTCTGTAAGATGGTGAATGATCTTCCGGAAGATTGTCAGTAGGCTTTTATACTTTGATTTCA
>NMUG010010290.1:0-10998 GCA_002855965.1 Monotropa hypopitys | reverse complement strand
TATAATTTACTAATTTATTTATAAGTTCTAGGATATACTCACAATGATTATGCGATATTCTTCCCTTTTTCTGTGGCTGTAGATGATAATGGATGTTCTGAATCTATTTAAATAATAATATTTAATTAGGAACATAATACATTTATTTTATTAAATATTCTATTTTTACAAAATTCTATGATTTTTCATCATTTTCTGCTCAATATTCAAATCTGACCATTTTCCTTAAAATGCTTAGATATCGGTATCTTAGACTATTAAGATATCGATATCTAAGGACAGTCAAGATACCGGTTTGTAAGGTTAAAGATATCGGTTTTCTACAGTCTGCTAAGATATCGGTTTATAAAACTAAGATATCGGTTTCTTGGGACTTCTGAGATATCAGTATCTTAAATTAAGATATCGGTTTATAAAAATTAAAGATACTGCAATGCATTTGAATTAAGATACCAGTATCTAAAGAATCTAAGATACCGGTTTCTAGGGAAATCCTAAGATACTGATTACTAAGATCTAAGATACCGCATGACCTTAAGTATTGAGATACCAGTATCTAAGATACTAGTTTCTAGGGTTTCTGCAGAACTCGAAATAGCAAGAATGGAGGTTCTAATGGCCCTAACTTCTTCATTTCTCAATCAAATTCGATGAAATAAACTCCTATACAATCCTAAGGACGAGAGTAATCTATTGCATAAGTTAAAACACTAAAAATACCTCAACTGATGGTGTCTTGAAAATGTTTTCGATTTTGCGATGAAGGGAATTCTAGTTCAGGTACTGTTCATCGTCTTCTTCGATGAATACTTCGAATTTCTGAGCTAATCCAACCCTCACAGCAACTCTCCTATGCTTTATAACACTCCTCTACTTCTCAATTGATTTCTCACTCACTCACAAAATCGAATTTGGATGCTATACAGTTGGTTTCTTACAAAGTTGGGTCTGATACGTATGAGTTATACATATAGCTTTGATATATTAATGGCTGCCTATGTTCTAATGATTTTTACATCTGTATACTGATTTTGGTCCAAGTTCAACACCTAGCAAGGATTTTAACAACACATCCATGCATCATCTTTGGTTTCATCGATCAACTACGTGTATCATTGCCTACTTCATCTTCTCCGCCATGTCCCAACTGAAACAAACTCCTAAACCACACATTCCTCTATCAATTTAATTTCTTTCACTTTGACCCTTGGTTTTAATTATTTAATTTCAATTGTACTTATTTGCTTCTAATTCTCCTTATTTAGCCCCTAAAAATTTCAAAAAAATTCCTAAAATTCTTATTTGATATTCTCAAGCTTTTAAAATTATTTTGGATAATTTAATTTAATTTTATTTAATTTTAATAATTTAATCCCTTTATTAAAGTCTTATTAAATTTTTAATAATTCCTTAATTGAATGCTTAAGCTTAATTAATGAGAACATGTTCTACATATGAAACTGACAGCCTTTACTCGACTGCTCGGCAGAACTTAGAATATATGTTCCAGCGGCCTTTTAGCTCGGCAATAGGACCCTTCGGTCCAGAATGCCTCCGGGCCGATGTTGAACAGTTTCCCGAACAAACACCAGCCGGTCACTAAGGCCTTCGGACTAGAGCAGCCTGACCACCTTGCTCTGGCAGCTCGGCTCATTTTAGCTTAGCTCGGCAATAGCTTAGATAGCTCGGCAGAAAGCTTAGAAGTGATATATTGAGTTATTATGGAAAATTTGAGGTGATTGAGTAGTATTCAAGAAGGAAGTAAATCATATCAAAGGTGAATCTCTATATGCCCTTGTTACTCGTATGGCTTTTAACATGCTAAACATTTGTAAATGTATGATTTATGCTATTGAGCATTCCACTTTATTATATTGTCTCTTCACAAAAGAAAAATAGCATGTACTCTCTTCATTACCATAGATTGGAAAAAGGAAAGATGTTTTATGATTGAACGGCATGAACGGTGACACAGTTGCTCGCCTCCAGGGGCGGGATCAGAAACCGGTGAGGTTGGATTAATAAGGGATCATAGCTAAATGATCACAGTGATATCACGACAATGCAAATCTATTTGGGGTCGCTCCCTAAGAATACTAGTACCATGAAGAGCAACATGATAAGATCATATCGGGAAATCTGAAATGAAAATGGAAAATGCAAACACAAAAGTTAGCTATGTGCTGAAGGACGTTTGACAAGGCCATAGGCTTAACTATTCAATCACATGAAATTACGGGATTTGGGCTAATAAGCCCTTCACTTGTTATGTTCCAAAAGGAAGGAAAGATGAATTGGATAATATGTTGTTTATCCATGGAAACTTGTAACCTTGGCATATCCTGATTCACTCTAGCTTTATGATTATGCATTTTCTAAACTATTTTTAGGTCTCAAGGAGGATTAGCTATGGAGCATTGTCTTTTATTGCACCTTTTTGATGTATCTCTTATTTCCATTGTAAAGGCCTTATGAGCCTTAGAGGACGTATCAGAAATGAAGGAATGAATGAGACTTATCACTCACATACACACTGGGTTTTGTTCAATGCTTCTGCTATCATCATTATGTTGTGAAATCCCTAAACTCATTTGTAGTAGGCCTTTGCGAGCTTTCTTGTTGGCCGGTCATGGCCCGTTTAGAGTTGAGTCATGACATATTGTATATGTATCTTTTTGATGTCAAATTAAATAATATAAATGATAACACATTCAGAGAGAGATAGAGATAGATAGATAGATAGATAGAGAGTATAATGAATAATTCGCGTGTTGAGATATGTATCTTTTGTCCTTGAACATTTGTGTATGAAAATCTATCAAATTTACTGACTCATCAGTGAACATGATGTTTTGAACCTGTCACACCCTGAATTTTCAAACCATTTTTTTGAAATATAGTTTAAATAATAAACAAGGGGTTACAACTACTTACCATTCAGATACAGTCAGTTGAACTTATCATTACATCACAGAATAGTATAAAGTAGAAGTACAACAAAGTATAAGAGCGGAAGAGAAGTATAAGTACAAGCCTACTACAACTGCTACTGTGAACAGAAAGAACTACAAGTACAAGAAAGGAACTACAACTGAAAACACTGCATCTATACTACACTGTACAAGAGAAGCTACTGAAACTGAAGTAGCCGAGCCCAAGAAAATCCAGCAGCTGACTCCAACTCCAAATCACCAAGTCCGGCTAGCTCTGCAACACAAAACTAGAAAAAGAGAAAAAGGAGGGTTTGAGCAAACCACAGCTCAGTGAGAAAACCCCTAACTACCACCAAGCATGCACATGCGGTGCGTGCCTATGTGTCCACAAGCAAAAGTACTAGCACAGTAAATAAACCAAAGTGCACGTGATGTGAACCTAACTCAAGGCAATAGTGACATAGGCATGTCGCCAACAAGTATGTACAACCAAATCCTCAAAACCGAATAAGTGCAAAGAGTAAAGCATCCTAGGTCCAACCGAACCAAACTCGAATACAACCCAACTAGCCTCACTACTAGGGTAGGACAACCCTAAAAGCCTACCAAGGACTCCCAACGAGAGCCACACCAAGACATTCAACACTAACATACCTTGCTAACTTCACCAACTATCGTGATCGTTAAGTATTTGATTCATAAGTAACTTTGGATATTTGAGGTATTCATGTCATTTCTATCTTTCCGTTCATTCACTTCACAATAGGAATAAATCCAAGAATACTGTCATAAGTCCATTCTTGATTTATCCTTTATCCTCGTTACATGTTGCCAATAGTTCCATAACTGTGCACTAGGACTAAATCCAAGAATCCCCTCATAAGTCCATTCTTGATTTATCCTATCATTTCTACAAAACACGAATAAATCCACGAATCCCCTTCTAAGTCCATTCTTGATTTATTTTATCATTTCCCTTTTTATCATATGTAAATTGCATCATATTTGGTGGGTCCGGCATAGTGGATTTTCAACGCACTATCCTTTCCTTCTGTGATTCCCCAACTCATTGGGAGGGCTATGCTACCTCCATTATGCTCAACATAGTGGCACGACCACCAAGGAATACCGTCATAAGTCCATTCCCACTGTGCACAATGTCATGGATGGTGCGACCATCCAGGGAGTTAAAACCTCAATATATTCCCGCCAAACATTCCAGTGTTCCCCAACTCATTGGGAGGGCCCCCGATACCCTATGATTCCACATCTTTAAATGATTTCGTTTTATTTTATTTTATCGTTGTTACCGTGCCTAGCCAAGGCCATCAAACTACGTCATTCCACGTTTCACAAGTGATTGATTCAAGGTTGAGTATGAGTAGCCCTCATGGGGCACATCCTCCATTTTTGATGTTCATTGAATATATTTGAATAAGCCATTAAATTCCTTAACTCATCGATCATGTTTTCGCCTTGACTAAATCTAAGGAAAAATCCCCAATCAAGTCCATGTCCAACTTTGATGAATTCAAGCAAAACCATTAAGCCAACCACGATAAAATATCTTAAACAACCCAATTTCAGAACTACACTCGGCGAGGAGATTTTATCGATCACTTAGTGCTCACCAAATCCCGAAGACCCTACGATGATTGTATGGACTCAACGTGACCGACTAGACAACCGTATAAGTCCTATGATAACCCACCGATGTTGAATTCTTCAAAACATAGTTCAAGATTCATTGAGGCATTTCGTCGAACACTTGGTGGCCATAAGCTCCAATGTCCACCAATCAACCTATCAATCACCAAATCACCACCAAACCACTACTAAGCACATCCTATCATATCCATTAGCAGTAACCCTAGGTCACCTCAAACAAGTAAAATCCATGACTATACAAAATGCAATACCGATATAACATGACTACGAAAAATAAATCATAGGGTACATACACACACACACACACTTGATAATAATTAGGAGTTTACCCACCGGAGATTCGTCGTAGATCCAAGTCTGCTGGAGAGATCCTTAACACTACTGCGAACTGAGCCCGTCATTGCGTAGATCATTTCGAGCTCTCCGATGTTAATGAAGGAGAGAATCTCCAAAGATCCATGGGTTTGGGTGGATTTGAGAGAGAAGGGAGGGGTTTTATGGGTTTAGAGAGAGAGGGAGAGGATTTTCGGGTTTTAGAAAAGAAGGGAAATGTTTTTGGATCGAAATTAATGAAAACTCGAACTTAAATTGCAACCAGTTGCCGCGCCGTCCAGACGAGAACACCCCGTCATCCATCTGGACACCACCCCGGTCCGGATGAGACCTCCTAAAGCATAACCCCAAACCTTCTGCTCCCTTGTCAGGACGGGGACCACCCCTGGTCCAGATGAGCCTTCAGCCAAACATGCTGAAACAACTCCGAACCACTTCTGAACCTTCCCGATACAAACCCGGACATTTCCAACATGTTTTAAACATCGAACAATCATCCTAAGGCTATGTCGTGACCTTCCTCGAAGCCATGAATGTCAATGATGATCAACTAACAATTTTAGGACCTACCGAAACACCTCGTTATCGCCCGAATCGTATGCCGAGGAAAGAATTTCAAAACCAAGAGGTCGAAATCAATTTAAAGCTTCCCGAGATATATGTTAAAACCAAAGAATTGAATTTAAAAGACTTTGGAAATTCAGGTCGTGACATCTCATACTCCTTAAAGAAATTTTATCCTCGAAATTGAGTAAGAAAAGAGAGGGGATGAAAACCAAACCACCTGACTATCGAAACCAAGGAATTTCACTCCTCAACAATAGAATTGAAACCGAAACTCGCCTCTACAATGGACTCCTCAAGAGTTAGATCACAACAACATGGGAGTGAGTTCAACCAAAATGCATGGATTCGGTACTGTTACACAGACACTTGGTCAAGCATAGTTTTGTTCTTGCTTTAACATCCAATGATTTATTCGCAATAGCAACAATGCAAGGACATGCGTCATAACCCGCATGCTCGCAAACATATCAAGAATAAGGGAATGCTTCCCGATATGATACAGACACACCGACGCGAATCAACTCCATCGAGATAACAAAAGAACGGAGAACCCCACAAGAGACAACCTCCTCGAGGACCAAGAACTTGTAACCTTCCCACAGTGATTCTTACCAAACGAAAAAGAAATAGATGCATACATGCTACGAATGTTGACACTCTCATATTGATCTTACATGCTCGTACATAGGCAACTTTCACGTTGTAGTTTGCTACAAGCCGATAGTCACACCACGGTTGCACCGATGCATTGCACGAATGCTTGGCAAATCATAACTAGCGAGGGTACGTCATCGTACCAACACCCACGAACTAACCGAGAATAAATGCAACGCATGAATATGCTCCAAAATCCTCAAGCCAAAGAATACATCACACCAAACACACACATCCTAGTGTTGTAACTGCATGACCTTGGTGATTTGTTTTGAGACACTCCGACCGGTAGCTCTTCTCAAACCAATTCACCACGTCAAACGTGTATCACATAACCAAGAAATACTCATGCACCAACACATGCCAAAATATGCACGTCCCAAGCCCAACAATATGTCATGACACTAAACTCACGCCAAGTCTAGACCACAATATGCATTCGTATCCAACTTCCCCACGGTTAATCGAATACGCTCTTCTTTGGTTCATGAACTTCCTTTCAATGATCAAGTAATGTCCAATGCACAATCGTAGCAAAAAATAATAGAAGTCTCTTATTCAACTAAAACTTCGCAACCGAAAAGGAAACACTCACATTCTGATCAAGAATACCATGATGATAGAGAGGCAATCGACCAAAAGCACAGTCCTTCGAACAAGGAAGATTTTCACCAAGAGGAGCAATGAGATGTGATCATCATATGTCACCCAACTATAGAAACGAAGTAGCACATCACGTCACATGGGTGATTCACAATGTGAAACGCAACTTGAGTGAAATCTTACAAGGAAATTGAAAGGCTTTAAGACATGCATCAGACAAAGTACAACTCAATTTGATGTTATCGAGAGGTCAATAAATCCATCAACGAGTAGTCAACCAGGTACAACAAAACACTAGATACAAAAGGATTCTGATTTTGTGCCAAAGACCATCAATCGAAGAAATATCAACCCATGGCCCATGGCCAATCGAACACGAGGGTTCCCAAATTTCCAAGACCCATTAACCTACGGTCAATGAAACACACGGTATATAGTATGCGTTAGATGAAACAACAAAGGAGAAGTCGAGATCTCTTTCACCACTAGAGTTTTGACGCCACATAGTAGATACACCACTTGTGCTCAAAACACGACTGCCACAGAGATGATCCACCAAGGAGAAAGTAAGGAAACTCCCGATAAGGATCATATCGATTAAAGCCAACACCAACCAAAGGAAAGGAGTCATAATGCCACTCATAGAGATATGAAACCAAATGATACCACATATGTGCTTCCTCATGACATACCACATCAACCGAGTCAAAGAAAGGAGATGCCAATTGACAAAAATGCATAGGTGTCTACACACGAACAGTCTACATCGAGGTCGGGATAGAACAATTTCACGAAGTGGCACCGATCACTTGGAGGAGTTCAACACTGGAAATGAATTCACATGGGTGAGATTTTAACTCAAACCTAACCCGAGCAAGATACAACAATGGTCCAACAAGTCAATAGGTGGTAGGGGACACACCAACATGACTCATGATTATAGATACACAAAATATCAATGATCCTACTACTCCTTACAAACCAAGGATTTACCTCAAGAGGATCATCTTCGCCATCGAGCTAGGAACGATTCAAACAAACAAATTCGTTCAAGGCACTCACGACATGACTCGCAACCATATAGCTAACTCGCAAGGGAACAACTAACGCTATTCAATCAAGAAGACCCGAGCGAACACGAGAAAGACAAACAACTCTCAAGGATCATCCAAGACTCTACATGAGCAGTAAGCCCAAATTCCAACAAATGGACCTCTATGTCGAACTTCTCACGACCAACCGGTCCAAGTCAACACAAGAGAAGAATTCCAACATGGAATAACACGTCACATCCGAACTTAACTCCACAAACTAATGAATAATGGCATCGCTAAGCCTACAAAATCCAAATCTAACACCAACAATTTAATCGCACGAAAAGAAATAACTAACCGGTCATACTCTTTAAAGGAAAACACTAGGAAATCTTGGTAACACCTCAAGATTTCTACTAAAATAGAAGAGGAAACAAAACTCGGATGGACCATAAGGCCTATTTTACCAACCTTTATACGAGAATTCACACTCCAACATGGAAAGACAACCAAACCTTGAGACTTAAAGGGCTCCAAGGGGTACTACCCATAACCAAACCAAAACAAAAATTACCAAAGTCCTAATACAATGCGCCAACAAGACCCAAGTTCCGCCTTACGAATGACAAGACGGGGGCTAACCATAACAACAACTTCGAATGCTTTCACAAATCTCATCTTACCACAAATCACAATCTCAACTCTAGTGAAACAGAAGAGCTTAAGACCAAATAATAACCACAAGGGATGTATCATGATCACTAGGAATGAGGACACAAGAGTACACAACTACCGCAAGGCAAGTAGACTTGCCACAAGAGAACAATACTCAACTTCCAAAAGGATGGAGAACTCAACATTCATGTAAGGAGACAGAACACACAGGATACCTCTAAGACACAGAGTCAAGGTGCAATAGTGCACAACAAGCACACAGACACGACCAAACAATAATGTAATGACCAAGAGAACTCATGAAGTCTAAGTGTCTCTCCACGGCTACAAGGTATTTGAACCGAAAGCTCTGATACCAAGTTGTCATGCCCCGGATTTTTAAACCATTTTTTTTGAAATACGGTTTAAATAATAAACAAGGGGTTACAACTACTTCCCATTCAGATACAGTTAGTTGAACTTATCATTACATTACAGAGCAGTACAAAGTAGAAGTATAACAAAGTATAAGAGCGGAAGAGAAGTATAAGTACAAGCCTACTACAACTGCTACTGTGAACAAAAAGAACTACAAGTACAAGAAAGGAACTACAACTGAAAATACTACATCTACACTACACTGTACAAGAGAAGCTACTAAAACTAAAGTAGCTGAGCCCAAGAAAATCTAGCAGCTGACTCCAACTCCAAATCACAAAGTTCGGCTAGCCCTGCAACACAAAACTAGAAAAAGAGAAAAAGGAGGGTCTGAGAAAACCACAGCTCAGTGAGAGAACCTCTAACTAACACCAAGCATGCACATGCAGTGCGTGCCTATGTGTCTGCAAGCAAAAGTACTAGCATAGTAAAGAAACCAAAGTGCATGTGATATGAACCTAACTCAAAGCAACAGTGACATAGGCGTATCGCCAACAAGTGTGTACAACTAAATCCTAAAACTGAATAAGTGCAAAGAGTAAAGCATCCTAGGTCCAACTGAAGCAAACTCGAACACAACCCAACTAGCCTCACTACTAGGGTAGGACAACCCTAAAAGCCTACTAAGGACTCCCAAGGAGAGCCACACCAAGACATTCAACACTAACTTACCTTGCTAACTTCACCAACTATCGTGATCGTTAAGTATTTGATTCATAAGTAACTTTGGATATTTAAGGTATTGATGTCATTTCTATCTTTCCGTTCATTCACTTCACAATAGGAATAAATCCAAGAATACCGTCATAAGTCCAATCTTGATTTATCCTTTATCCTCGTTACATGTTGCCAATAGTTCCATAACTGTGCACTAGGACTAAATCCAAAAATCCCCTCATAAGTCCATTCTTGATTTATCCTATCATTTCCACAAAATATGGATAAATCTAAGAATCCCCTCCTAAGTCCATTCTTGATTTATCTTATCATTTCCCTTTTTATCATTTATGAATTGCATCATATTTGGTGGGTCCGGCATAGTGGATTTTCAATGCACTATCCTTTCCTTCCGTGATTCCCCAACTCATTGGGAGGGCTACGCTATCTCCATTGTGCTCAACGTAGTGGCACGACCACCAAGGAATACCGTCATAAGTCCATCCCCGCTGTGCACAATGTCATGGATGGTGCGACCATCCAGGGAGTTACAACCTCAATCTATTCCCACCAAACATTCCAGTGTTCCCCAACTCATTGGGAGGCCCCCCGGTACCCTATGATTCCACGTCTTTAAATGATTTCATTTCATTTTATTTTATCGTTGTTACCGTGCCTAGCCAAGGCCATCAAACCACGTCATTCCACATTTCACAAGTGATTGTTTCAAGTTTGAGTATGAGTAGCCCTCACGGGGCACATCCTCTATTTTTGATGTTTATTGAATACATTTAAATGGGCCATTAAATTCTTTAACTCATCGATCATGTTTTTGCCTTGACTAAATCTAAGGAAAAACCCCCCATCAAGTCCACGTCCAACTTTGACGAATTCAAGCAAAACCATTAAGCCAACCACGATAAAATATCATCACGCACTCGGGGGACTTAAACAACCCGATTTCACTACTACACTCGACGAGGAGATTTTATCGATCACTTAGTGCTCACCAAATCCCGAAGACCCTACGATGATTGTATGGACTCAACATGACCGACTAGACAACCGTATAATTCCTTTGATAACCCACCGATGATGAATTCTTCAAAATATGGTTCAAGATTCATTGAGACATTTTATCGAACACTTGGTAGCCTTAAGCTCCAATGGCCACTAATCAATCTATCAATCACCAAATCACCACCAAACCACTACTAAGCACATCCTACCATGTCCATTAGCACTAACCCTAGGTCACCTCAAACAAGTAAAATCCATAACTATACAAAATGGAATACCGATATAATATGACTACGGAAAATAAATCATAGGGTACACACACACACACTTGATAATAATTAGGAGTTTACCCACCAAAGATTCGCTAGAGCTCCAAGTCTACCGAAGAGATCCTTAACACCACCGTGAACTGAGTCTGTCATTGCGTAGATCGTCTC
>NMUG010010289.1:0-10996 GCA_002855965.1 Monotropa hypopitys | reverse complement strand
TTTTTAGTAGGATGAATTGCCTATACAATGGATTTTGAGATTTTTGCAAGTTTTAACTCTTAAGCACAAGTAAAATTTAGTTGATCCTTGCTTAGACATGTAGGTGTTACCTTAATTTATCTTGCTAGCTTGTAGAAAAACTTGTTTTGGCATTAATTTGTTAACACCATTGCACTTCACGAAATAGGCTAAAGTCGCTTGTGAGTCTACATTTCGATTGTCTAGAAGGCTATGATTAGTGGAGACTTAAGCCCGAGTGAGTTTAGAGCCATACTTTTCCTTGGAGTGGTGTCATATGAACTCTTATGTCTCGAAAAACAAAACAAATTTGTCGCGATCTCATTAATCTTGTTTTGTAGCATTGGGACTTCACCATTAGCACATACACCTTACTTTTGGCATGCACGGTTGTTGTTGGCTTTAGAAAATGATTTTAGGCAATCTTTGATAATTTGAGCCGGTTCGTTTCTTTGAAGCAAATAACCCTTGCTAGCCCGTTGAGCCTCCTTACATGAAAGCCATTTTCTTGTTTAGCCTACACACTTACTTGAGGTCTTGAGAATGGTTAGAAATTCATGCTTAGGATGTAATTGGAGCAATAAGGTGTTTTATTTTTTTGCATTTTTGTATTGTATTGTTGGTGTACCCCCATTATCCCAGAAAAAAACACAAAGAAAAATTCAAAAAAAAAGGGAAACAAAATCAAATTTGGGGTGCCACCTAACTCATTGAAAAAAAAAAAGAAGATGTGATTGTACTTCATTGTTCATTGGAGGAAAATATTGGAGTTTAGGTGGATGATGAGAAAATAAAAAAAAAATATGGCGTAGTTGAAAAGAAAGAAAAAGGAGGAGTTTGGCTTGATTGGAGATCGTACATTCTTCTATTTTGGAGTAGCTTGACTGGAAATCTTATTAGTCATTTATTTTTCCTCTACATATGATCTATGCCTATTCTCAAGCATCTCATTTATCACCCTTAGCCCGATAGGTTATGCATTTTTAGCGTAACCGGTTAAGCGTGACGCACGAATTCTGACAGCTCCATTAAAAAGGGGTATTTTTGTCATTTTAAGAGCCGGGACTATATAAACTCGCCTTGTAAATGTATTGGGGGGGGACTTTTATCATTGTTCAACTCTCCTAAGTAGGTTTAGAGGTAGATTAGGGATCTGGGGTGGCGGCTATCATTTTTCCTTCTTTCCTATGCGATTCAAAGAGATTTTTGGCTTGTTCGAATGGATTTTTGCCGGATTATTGATTGTTCTTGATTCTCTCATGTAAGTTTAATTCATATCCAATGGTAAGTCGTTTATTTTATTCAAGATTTGAACTTTTTGTAATGTTAGAGTAATTTTCTTAGGGAACTTGATCTAAGTGGATCACCGAAAGTTTAGGAGATTCGATTCAACTTGTTCCTTCGTTATTTCTCGTCTTTTCACTCGTTTACCACTCGTGTGCTTCCCTAGACAAATTTTCCAATGTATATCTCAATGTTTGCACTGTAGATATACTTTGCGTTGAGTTTGTGCTTTCAAAAAATACTTTACGGAATAGATCTCGATGTTACCACTGTAGGTCTATTCTGTGTTTTCAAACAAGTTGCGTTTTCAATATAATATTTTCCGGGATGTATCTCGATGTTTCCACTGTAGATATATCCTGAGTTATAAAACGAGAGTTGGTTTAAAAGAAGATCTTCCGAAGGGTGTCTCGATGTTGCTACTGTATACATTCTTTGAGTTATAAAAGCGAAGTGGTTTTATCAGAATATCTTCCGAGGCTACCGTAATATTTCCACTTTGGTAAGTCTTGTGAACTAAATTAAATCTAATTTCCCAATTCCTTTAAGTGTGAAATAATGACCATGTTCCCCTTTAGTTAATTTATTTTATCGTTCATTAAGTATAATTAGTAATCACTTTAGTTCAATTTCTAATCACTTGAATTTTAATGATTTTTTATTTTTAGATTACAATTTCATTTTATTTTCTTAATAAATACGAAAAGTTCAATTAACTCATCCGACTAGTCCCTGAGTTAGACCTTGGACTTACCGCTCTACTAGTTAGAGTAGTTTGTTCTTGAATTATAAATTTAAATGTACTAGACCAAAGTCCGATAATTACGACACGGATTTTGCGTCTAGCAATCACCCTCATATTGAATCCAGAATCGCAGCAAATACTAAAATTCACCAAAAATTCAGAAGAAATAGAAACTGAAGGCTATTCACTATCCCAAAACTTTTGAAAACACAATTTATACATTTGATTTAATATCAAACATCATCTAATTCACAACTCACGTGTCAAAATTATACAAAACCCGAAGAGAATGTGAGGAACCCTATATAAACATTCATATCCGGGAAGAACTCACATAAACTCAAATTAAAATCCAAACACAAGAAATTTCGATGTTCTTACCAATTTATTTAGGATCTACCACCTTGATTTCGGTTTAATTTTCAAGAACACGAAACCCTCTTTGTTTATCTCTCAAAGATACTCTCTCTCTTTCGGTAGAAAATGGAAGTGAATAATGATAAAACTGAATTGATACTGAGTACACGACACCCAGACCCAATTAATCATATAAGCCAAATCCCACCAATTCACAAAAATACAAAATTACCCATACTATACTCTGTTGCGCTACCGGTTACGCCACAATTAGGCCTAATCGGTAACGCTCACAGTAAAGATAACTCCTTGGCCAAAAACCAGGGACTTTTATTCTTTAAACCACAAAAGTTTTTTTTCTAACTCTTTTATTATTTTCTTTTACTGTTCAAACTAGTCCAAAATATTTCTAAGGCAAAATAACCTTAAATTTTCATAAACATTTTGTTTTTAACATCATTAAGCTTCGTCTAAACCACATTTTTCATAATTAAAATGATTAACGAACATTTAATTAATTTAAATAATGTAGTTTTCTACGCCGGGTCTTACAAGTTGAGCTGAAGAGAAGAGGGAAAATTGTCTAGCCAAGAAATTCAAGTTCTCGGGGTATGCATTACATTGGTGAAGCACACCATCATGAGCATGCTAAGGCAATTACCACGTTGAGGAGTGGTAAACAAATTGATAAGATGCCGGTGGACCCAAAAACTCATGAGACAAAGTCTCAATCCAGTCCCATCATAAATTCCGAAGGCTCCTTTCCCCACTTGCTTTGATGCACCTTTACCCTTCCTTAAGAAGGGTGCCCCCATTGATCGTATCATGGAGGTGTTCAAGCAAGTGAAAACAAATCTCCCTTTGATCAATGTCCTCCAACAGATTCCATCGCATGCCAAGTTCCTCAAAGACTTGTGCACACATAAAAGGAAGGCTCAAGCCAAATTTTTGGAACCCATCCCCATTCTTCACCAAGTTAGTGCAATCTTGCAAGCTGACATTATACCTAAGCTTCCAAATCCAGGAGTGCCCACCATCTCATGCATCATTGACATGCAAACCATCAGTCGAGCACTCCTACATTGGGGGGCTAGTGTCAATTTGCTTCCTTATTCTGTATACGAGGAATTGGGGCTTGGGGAGTTCAAACCAATGATGGTCACTCTCCAAATGGTCGATCGTTCTGCTAAATCCCCTATTGATTTATTGGAGGATGTCCTTGTCAAAGTACACAATTTTTATTATCCGGTTGATTTTCTTATACTTGACATGGAGCCAGTGCACCCTACATGTTTGAAAGTGCAAACATCGGTCATCCTCGGGCATCCATTTTTGACTAAGGCCAACGCCAACATTGTTGTGAGGAGTGGAGTTATGGAGATATCCTTCGGCAACATGAAAATGAGCTTAAACATGTATATCTCCTTCCACTAACCCAAGCTTGAGCAAGAATGCTATGCCATTGATATTATCCATGAGTTGGTGGAGGATGCACTTCCATACGTGTTAGCCGAGGATCCCTTGAAAGCGTGCCTTGCTCACTTTGGGTTTGAGGAGTTTGATATCGATCACTCCATTGCTAAGGTTCATACTATGCTAGACATTACAACTCCAATGGAAATACTTTCATGATCAACTCCTTTCAAACTGTTACCATCTCTAGCTTCCACTCCCAATCCTTCATACATAGAGGCACCTCCTACTCTTGAGTTGAAGCCTTTACCGACTTCACTCAAGCACATCTTTTAGGGCCTAACGACACCCTGTCCATTATCATTGTTTCTGACCTCTCTTCACTACAAGAGGGTCAACTCATAGATGTGCTCAAAATGAACAAAGGGACAATAGGGTGGTTGGTGGCCAATTTGAAAAGGATCGACCCCTCAATTTGCATGCACCACATCAATTCCGAAGGTAATGCTAAACCTTCGTGGGAAATGCAGAGGAGGTTGAACCCTATAATGAAGAAGTGGTGATGAAGGAGGATGTTAAACTCCTCGATGCGGGTATCATTTACCCCACCACTGACAGTGAGTGGGTTAGTCCCACTCAAGTTGTCCCAAAAAAGTCGGACATCATGGTGGTTGAGAATGAGAAGGGTGAGCTTGCGCCTATACGCCAAACCACCGGTTGGCAAATGTGCATTGACTACCGCAAACTCAACTCTAAGTCCAAGAAGGACTATTTCCCTTGCCCTTTATCGACTAAATCTTAGAGAGGTTAGCGAGCCAAAGCTATTATTGCTTCCTTGATGGATATTCTGGGTACAATCAAGTGGCCATTGACCCTCTATATCAAGCCAAGACCACTTTCACTTGTCTTTACGGTACATATGCTTATCGGCGCATGCCTTTTGGCTTGTTAAATACAATGACTACTTTCCAGCAATGCATGATGGCTATTTTTTTAGACATGGTTGATTTTTTGAAAGTTTTCATGGATGACTTCTCCGTATTTAGGGAATCATTCGAAGGCTGTCTCTAAAATTTGGAGAGTGTGCTAAAACGTTACATAGAGCCAAACCTCGTGTTGAGTTGGGAGAAGATCCATTTTATGGTTCAAGAGGGAATAGTGTTGGGACACGTGGTTTCCAAGAGGGGGATTGATGTTGACCGTGCAAAGGTTGATATTATTGCCAAACTTCCTCCCCCTCCATTGTTAAACACATTCGCTCGTACCTTGGACATACAGGATTTTATAAGAGGTTTATTTGGGATTTCTCCAAGATTTACAAACCCCTTTGCGATTTACTTGCTAAGGATGTGCCTTTCATATTTGATTTTGCATGTCTACATTCTTTTGAGACTCTGAGGGGTATGCTATCCACTGCCCCATTATCCGATCACCTGATTGACCTCTTCCATTTGAGATCATGTGTGATGCCTCTGACTATGCGGTTGGGGTTGTCCTTGGCCAACGGGTTGATCGCATCCCTCATGCCATTTACTACGCGAGCAAAACTCTCTCCGAAGCTCAAATCAATTACACCACTACAGAGAAAGAGTTACTCACAGTATTTGCATTAGACAAGTTCCGATCCTATCTCCTTGGTTCCAAAATCATCGTTTACACCGACCATGCCGCTTTGCGGTACTTACTTGAGAAAAAAGAGAGCAAGCCAAGGTTGATACAGTGGATTCTACTATTACAAGAGTTCAACATTGAAATTATAGATAAGAAAGGATCAGAGAACTCTGTAGCAGACCACCTCTCAAGGATCATGGTGGAGAACACTTGTGCCACCTTACCCTTAAAAGACTCGTTTCCGAATGAGCAACTTTTTGCGGTGAGACTAGTGCATTCTCCATAGTATGCACACATTATAAACTACCTCGCCACAGATGCATTTCCTTCTACATGATCCAAGTCTGATAAGGACCGATTCTTTGCACATGGGAGGTACTATTTTTGGTAGAATCCGGTGCTTTTCAAATTATGATCGGATCAAATAATCAGAAGGTGTGTTCACGAGTGTGAATTTCATAGCATTCTTACTTTTTGTTACACTCTTGAATGTGGGGGCCACTTTAGCAGGAGAAAGACAGCCGCAAAGATCCTCCAAAGTGGATTATATTGGCCCACCCTTTTTAAGGATGTCCATGACTTTTGTAAGGCGTGTATTAGGTGCCAAAAGACCGAAAACATGTCATGGAAAACATGATGCCATTGTCTCCAATCTTGATAGTCGAGATCTTTGATGTATGGGGCATTGATTTTATAGGTCCATTCCCTTACTCGCATGGGAATGAATATATTTTAGTGGTCGTTGACTATGTTTCCAAATGGGTGGAAGTAGTATCCACAAGGACCAATGACCACAAGGTGGTCATTAAGTTCTTCCAAGCTAATATTTTTACACATTTTGGCTATCCGCAAGCCATAATTAGATATGAGGGGGCCCACTTTTTAAACTGCTATTTTGCAGCTCTTGTTAGGCAGTATTCGATTACTCATAAGGTGGAAACACCTTACCATCCACAAATAAGTGGCCAAGTTGAGGTGTCAAATAAAGAAATAAAATGTATTTTAAAAAAAAACGGTTAGGCCCGATAGGAAAGATCGGTCTTTGAGACTTGATGATGCATTATGGGCCTACCATACAATATATAAGACACCCATTGGCATGTTCCAATACCATTTAGTTTTTGGGAAGACGTGCCACTTACCAGCGGAGTTGGGGCATCGTGCCATGTGGGCTATTAAGCAACTAAATTTTGACATTGAGGCCACTGGAATAAACCAAAAGCTCCAAATTTTGGAATTGGAAGAGATGCGTAATGAAGCTTTTAAAGACTCATGCATTTATAAACAAAGGACTAAGGCTTTTTATGACAAACACATTCTTAAAAAGTCCTTTACCATTGGAATGAAAGCGTGGATTTTCAATTCAAGATTAAAACTCTTTCCCGGCAAATTGAGATCAAGATGGGATGGCCCCTTTATTATTACACATATCTATCCGCATGGGGTCATCGACATCAAAGACCCTCAAATTTGTAATGTTTTTAAAGTAAATGGCCAAAGATTAAAACCATACATCGAGGGCATAAGTGAGGGAATCAAAGATGGAACCACTATGAAATAAATTTCATTAGTGGATCCTATTTATCAAAATTGAGCGTTCATGAGTCTATGAGACTATAAATCCAAGGAGGTTGAGATACCTCTAATATTTGCCATACATGAATGGATGTTTGACGATGTAGTATAGCCACCCGCATAGCTAGCCTTAGTGATATTTTATCTGGGATTACCTCGGTAAAGTACAGAAGGGAGGGAAGGTGATTGGAAGTCTTTTAATAATGGAAATGCCACAAAGAGTGCCTGAGAGAGGCAAACCTATTGTGTACCAACCTACCCAGGAATACCGAGAGATTCCTTCTCTAAACCATCACTAAGTGAGTGAAATGGGAAGAAAAGTATAACTCGTATGTTCCATATGATGGAATGGTGGATTAGTTTAGATTTATTTTTGTTGCATATCTTATTTTTGCATTCTTTGTTGGACTAACATGCAAGACTATTTGGCCCAAGTTGAGAGATGCTATTCATGCCAATATTTTGCAACTCCCTCAAGTGATATCTCTATATTCCTCTTCTTTTATGCGCCTGTCCATTCTATTCTTTTTGTGGACAATGAGGAAATCGTCCATTTTAAGTTGGGGGATGAGGGTATTTACTGCATGTTTTTAGTCACGTAAAAAAATTTAAATTTTTGTTACTTAACTCCATTGTGACCTAACATGACTTTTGGTACTTGATAGGTGTTGTTGAGTGTCATCCGGATAAAGTTGAGGTGTGATTTTGTCTTCTTGGTTAAACTTGAGAACTTGGGCACAAATGGAATAATGCACATAATGAACACTTCATTGGTCTTAGTCTAATATCGGTGCTTAGATAGAGTCCTTCCACATACATCTTGGACATGCACACTCGGGATCATTCATGATAGGGGTTTGGTGTGCACACTTTAGCTACCTTTGTGAGAATCACGTGTCCGTTGTTTTGATAGTCTTTCCTAGTCTAGATAAAATGATGAGAGGATAAATCGCTTGTTCCCTTGAATCACATTGAGTAACCGGGCCTCTAGCCTCACCAAGCATTGAGAGTTTGTGTAAAAAGATGCGAGGATGGAAGGATTTTCCATCCTTGGCTAGTTTTGATTCGTAGACTTTTTGACTTGAGCAAGTAGATCCGTAGGGGTGTCCTTTACCCCTAGTTCCCTAAGGCCATTCGGTTTTGGTATCACTGATTGAAAGCTTGCTACACTGGTTGAATAGAAAGCTTAAGGGATCAATACATTATATAGCCATAGGAATATTTAGCAAACGGTTAGTTTTGGTTTGTAGCCTTTTTGGCTCGAGAAAGTAAGTTCGTAGAGGTGTCCTATACACCTAATGTCCTAAAGCCTTTTGGTTTGGGAATCATTGATCAAAAACTCGTTACATGGGCCAATTAAAAATCTTAATAGACCAATTCTCTGCACGACCATTGAAAAAATTGATTCTCTCTTGAAAAAATAAATTAGGAGGGGAGGGATTAGAAGAGCATTTGGATGTCATGAATCTCATATAGGGGCTTGAGTGTGTACATTGAATCCTAGTCTAGATGAAATCCTTGAATCACACTTGACACATGTTTTGTGGTTTCACTCTAGGCGAGTACCGATTGAGACTTTGATTTAATGGCAAACAAAGATTAAAATGCACCAAAAGCAAGAGTTCTATTATTTAGGTTGGACAATAATTGAAACACCTTGCTTTAATTTGGTAGAACACTTGATTTCATCTTTGATAGACCTTTTGAATTGTTGGGAAGCAATGGATGCTTGTTTATTTCATAGTTAAGTGTGTTTTATGGGTGAACGCTGCTAAAAACCCTCACGAGACCATACTCGCCCTACTAGGGATGATTGGGGGTTTAAAGGAACTATCCTTATAGTCTTTCAATATTTGTTTCTTTGTTGTCATTTGATTATTTCTTTGCTCGAGACTAGAAAAGTGTAAGTTGGGGGATGTGATAGGTACAGAAATATACCTAATTATGTTCCTTAGACGTACATGTTGTTAGTCTCAAGCCTTGTATTTAATAAGTTTTATGGGAGTTGCATCTTTATTAGATTTTAAAGAGATTAATCAAGAAATGACCTAACAAAGAAAAAAAGAAAGCACTCGAGGCCAAGGGAATGAAGTTGATGTGAAGATTGGGTGGATGTTAATGTTCCTAGCATTATTGAAGAAGGTCGGGGCCTCAAAGACTCGTTGAGGAAAAGCCAAACAACAGTTCCCAACTTATTTTCCGAGGAACCAGTTATCGATAACCTAGAAAGGCTGGTTATCGATAACCCAGCAAAGCAGATGCTCCCGACTTATTTCCCGCAGAACCGGTTATCGATAACCTAGAAAGGCTGGTTATCTATAACCCAACAAAGTAAAAGTGCATAACATAAATCCCGAGCAAATGGTTATCGATAACCACAAAAGGGTTGTTATTGATAATCCAGACAAGAAAAGTTCCAAGAAAAATGTCCGAGAAGATGGTTATCGATAACCACAAAAGGCGGATTATAGTTAGGATTTGTATTTATCCCATCTCTACAAAATCTATACTCTGCGTGTAGTATAGTCGGGATTTGTATTTATCCCATGAGAAGAAAATGTATGCTCTGCATGTAGCATAGTGAAACGCTGCATGTAGCCTGGGTTAGAGTTCCTTGGACTACATGGACAAGAAGATAGAATTCACATTTATCCTATAGAGAGAGATTACCTTAGTCTGTAGGGGTTAGGCTAGGAAGAAATATTTGCGTTTATCTCTTTTATTGTAATTGTGATTACATAGTGGATACCAGCGTGCTCCCAAAAGGAACCACGCCGAAGTGTGGACTAAGCAATTGCTGAACCACTATAAAAATCATTGTGTACAACTCTCTCTCTCTCTCTCACTTATTATCTCTCCAGTTTTACTTTACTGCTCACCTGATTAAATTGATTATCTACTTGTTTGTGTTTGATCTTAAAAAGAAATAAAAAGGCCTAAAAATCAAAAGACCTATTCACCCCCTTTAGGTTTCTATCAATAGTGGTTCGGTTGGATGGTCCACTCCCAACTTTGCATCCACTTATCTCACAATATATGAGCGTTCTACTAAGTTACAATCTTAAGGTGATTGTCCAACCCTTACAACCTTTGAGAACTGTTGCAGTGTCCTCCAACCTTTTCCCTTGAGGAGCTTCAGGGTGCTTCTCCAACCTTCACCAAGGAACAAACCTCCTTGATCTTTACAAGATGAATACAATGAAGAGACTTGGAGATTATAATCTCCTTACAATTATAGCCTGGAAATTAATATGACAAAGAAGGCTCTTTAGTATAAAAATATGAAGGTGAGGTTTGAGAGAGTAATTATGAGCTTGAAGGCTTGAAGACTTGAATGTATAAGTTTGAGAAAGTTGTTGGATTTCTTCAATGGCCTTTAAATGCCTTTAAATATGCTCTTGATCTCAAACTAGCCATTTATAGACATTGGAGTGGTATTGTGATAATTTCTTGGACATTGAAATCTGAAATTTGCACAAAATACAAAGGCCGATATGGGACCGGTATACCAGCCGGTGAACTAGTTCATTGAAAATTGAATGCCAAAGCCTACTGCCCAAATATTGACAAATCTGATATAGGACCGGTATAGGATCGGTATACCTGCCAGTGTACCGACTGAGAGAAAATATCCCACCAAACCTACTGCCCATAAAATACACAATCCGGTATCCAACTGACATACCGTCTAGCATACTGGTCAGAATTGTAGTTCTATTCTATTTGAGATTCTGGGCAGACAGTAAGACTTAAAAGAGTGAGGTTTGATCCTTTGAGTTGGTATTTGCAATATTTATATGTTTCATAAGGACGGTTTTCCAAGATAATCGAATTACAAGGATCCTTAGTTTGTTTAAATATATAGAATAATTATAAATTACTAAGGATTTTCCTAAATATAATTCTTATAACTAAAAATCGATTTCTCCGATTTGTGTAAGGAATAATTTCATCATTAAAACTATAAAAATATTTCTAAAAAGACTTGGGGTT
>NMUG010010288.1:0-10999 GCA_002855965.1 Monotropa hypopitys | reverse complement strand
GGGGGCTGCTAATCTTTCTCTGACAGCCCTAAATCTCTCCAAAACACAAAATGAGAGACTATTCTCCACCTCCCTTATAACCCTAATCCGAAATTAACCATCTTGGACCATATTGCCCTCCTTCAAATGACCATTTAACATCTTTAGCCATGCCCTCACTCTTTTATATGTATTATTTTTTTGATTTAAAGTCCATTTAAAAGGCACATTAATTATATGACCTAAAAAAATAATATCAACCCCACCTTTTTTTTGCACATTTTTTTTACTTTATATATTTTTACATATCTCTTGACACTCTCCACACTAATTATAATTATTTAATTATTTTCTTATTTAATTTAATTATGAAATTTAGGACGGGTGTTACAGGGCTCATGCCGAAAGCAAAAGGAATGAAGAAGTACTTACTCGTGGCAACTGATTACTTCACCAAGTGGATCGAGGCAGAACCATTTGCCAAGATCACTGAGCGCAACACAGAACAGTTCGTCTGAAAGAACATCATCACTAAATTTAGAATCCCTTATGTCATTGTATCAGACAATGGCACCCAGTTCCAAGACAAATTCAAGTCATTATGTTCAACCTACAAGATCAAGAACTTATATGCCTCAGTCAGTTACCCGCAGTGCAATGGCCAAGCTGAGGCCTCCAACAAGACTATCCTAGACGGCATCAAGAAGAGGTTGGACAAGCCCAAGGGAAGATGGGTTGATGAGCTACCACTAGTCTTTTGGTCCTACCGCACAATGCGCAGAAGATCCACAGGTGAAACTCCTTTCTCCATGGCGTATGGAACAGAAGCCGTGATCCCGCTAGAGGTTGACATCCCCACCATCCGCACTGATTTAGTAGAATAAGGGGCAATGACAACGCACTAGCCGTATAGCTAGACCTCGCCGAAGAAAAAAAAGAGAGATCATTGGTCAAGTTAGCCTCTTACCATGAACAACTGGCCAAATTCTACAACAGAAAGGTTCACCCAAGGAAATTTGGAGTTGGAGACTTAGTTCTGAGGAAGGTTCTTGGCAACACCAAAGACCCAGCGGATGGCAAACTGAGATCGAATTGGGAAGGGGCCTACAAAGTAATCGGCAAAGTAGGTTTGGGAGCATATCGATTGACAGATCTGGATGGAAGCAAGATCCCGCGCACATGGAATGTTTCCAACCTTAAGAAGTTTTTTCAGTAATTTTTCCTTTTCGGCATTGTATCAGAATCTATCAATAAAGTCCCAACTTCCATCAGATCCAGTCTTCAGTGCTCGGCAGCTTATTTGAATTAAGAAAGAAGATGCATGTCTAGCCTCCACTTCCTTACTAGGGGCAATGGTCCTGGATAGAGAATACTCGGGATAGTTGTCCCGAGATCAGAACCTTACAGGGGACCAGAAGTCCCAAGAAACTGATCTCAAAACCAGCAAAGGTCAACGGTCCTGGGTAGAGAATACTCGGGATAGTTGTCCCGAGATCAGAACCTTATAGGGGACCAAAAATCCCAAGGAATTGATCTCAAAACCAGTAAAGGTCATCGGTCCCGAGCATAAAATGCTTGGGATAAATGTTCCGAGATCAGAACCTTATAGGGGACCAGAAAATCCCAAGGGACTGATCTCAAAACCGGAAGCAGATGACACTCTTAAATAAAAGCAGGTTCTGAGAGATGTCATTAGGGATGGCAATGGGGACGGGAGGGGTGGATATTACAGTCTCCATCCCCGATCCGCAAACTAACCATCCTCCTCCATACCCACTTCAATCCCTACTAGAGATAATTTTCTAACCTCCATACCCACTCCAAACGGGGATCGGGGATATCCAAACGGGGAATGGGGATTCGAATCAATAAAAAAAGATTTTTCAAAAAATAATCTGTAAAACAAGTCTGCAATAAATATTGCGGATCGATTCGAACAGCCACATGTTTCGAATAAGACTATCATACTTAGTTTTTTTCTTAATTCACTGAGACGAACAATCTTCATGTAGTACATCAACCTCCTAGCGAACTGGATTCAGTCCTCACCACAACTAGAATTATAAATCGTGAAAATTGTGCTTACACTATAAATCGTGTAAATCAAACCTAGTACAGAGAGAGAGGGCAAGATAAGATGAGTTTTCAACTACAATTTGGAGGTTTGGTAACCCTAACAAGTCTATGTAATATATAATATATATTTCATTTATATTTATAATTTTTATCTATATTATTAAACGGGTAGGGGCAGGGATGAAGCGGGGACAAAGTCTTACCCGCATCCAACCCGATCCCCATTTGGAGTTTAAAAAACAACTCCAAATCTTACCCGATCCCCGAAACAATTCCCGAATTACCGATCCAAATGGGGCAAGGAACAAAGCGGGGAGGGGCGGGTTGGATGAAATTGTCATCCCTAGATGTCATAAGGCAAGTTCTTTATAGGGAATCAAAAGTTCCAAAGAACCAACCAAATGGGTCATCTTACAGGGGACAAGTAGTCCCAAAATGATCCAGGGTAAAAGAAAAGGTAAGTTCTCGCAGTGCGGCTGAGCTGGGTAAGATCCTTTAGGAAATTGGTAAGTTCCAAGGACACCTCGCCGCAGCGCGGATTATTTGTAAGGAAATCCTTAGGACCAAGGTCCCAAGGGTAACCTTAGAGTACAGAAAACAGAACAAGTCAAAGCAAAAATAAGAAACGCAGCGTTACATTAATTGAAAGGAAGTTGGTGCAAATACAGTACAAAGAAAGAGAAGAAAAACAGCAAACAAAGAAAGAAAAAGACAAAGGGCAAAACAAAGAAAACTCAGGCTTGCTGCTCAGCAGCCTTGTTCACTGTTTCCTCCCCAACGGTCTTCTCCACCAGCCCGACAGCAGGAGTATCTGGGAGACTACCTTCAGCAAGACCCTTAGCAGCTGGAGTAGTAGGAGGAATAACAGCTACGGAGGTGGAAACCCCATCAACAGGCGCTGGAGGGAGCTTGTTAGCAGGGGCAGCTAAAGGATTTTCCATCCACAAAGAAGAACTCGCCTCGATGCCGCATGCGTCCATGGCTTGGTTTCAGATCTACAGGAAGAAAAGCTCCCTTATTGTTGGAAGCTCCTCCTGAAAGGAACGCTCGTAGTTAGCCTTGGTTTCGGCTGCACCCTTATCATAAGCCACAGTGTAGCCGTCGAAGACTTCCTTCTGAGACTTCTCCAATTCCAGTTTCCTCTCCTCCAGCAGCTTGTTCAGGGCTGCCCGCTCAACCTCGAAACCCTTCTTCTCAGCCTCAAAAGTCTTCCTCTCAGTTTCGAAGGATTTGGTCTTTGATTCCAGCTCCCTGCGGGCTTCCGCAAGGCCCTTCAGTCGTCTCTTCTCTGAGGAATCCAGCAGGGCCTTCAACCTGGCCACCTCAGCATTGGAAGCATCCAGTTGCTTCTTGTCCTCCTTGCGCCTCCCCCTCAGATCTATCATGAGATCAGTCTGAGCCTTCAGCTTATCCGTGGTCTTGTTTAGCTCGATTTGCAGAGGGGTAAGACGTGAGTCAAGCTCAGTAGAGCATTAAAGTGCCTGCGCAAATAGAAGATCGTAAGAAAACAAGCAAGCAAAAAAAAATGGACAAGAAGACGAAAGCTTTAGTCAGAAGTGATTACCTTTACAACGTACACCAGGGAACGGCAAGACAACTCTCATGTGCTACGCTTTTGCTCTTCTGCAACATCAAGTGGGAGCATCAGTGTACGACAGAGCCCGAGAGCATTGTTTCCATCGAATATTTTAGACCCTTTCAGCACGGGAGTCCCATCATCCCTCAGCAGTTCGGGAGCCCAGGGTAGAGCAAAGCTCCCGGCAGGGTCGGTAACAACCTCCTCCTGCCCAGCTTCAGTAGGACCCTTCTTATTCTTGGCAGCCGTAGGATCTAATGGCGGATCGGCCGCACGCTTTGATGTGGTGTGCGGGGACAGATCAGCCGCCGTAGTTCCTACAGGGTGGGTCTGAGAAGAAGTTGGGGGATTACCTTGGCAGTGGTAAGTGGGATTGTCACGCTGCCGCCAGTTTGAACCACCCTCTGAGGTGGTGTGGGTGAGCGACCTGCTAGGGTCCTCTTAGCAACTTCAACAAGGGAGAAGGCCGACATGTCGCCTCTGTCGCCTATTTGTTCATATTGGTCAGCCCAGTCACGCAGTTGGCGCCGATCAGGAACAAGGATGGGAGGCTCTCGCGTGGATGGACCAGCAGCAAGTCGGTCAGCAGCAGCACGTACCCCCCACCTGTCGATCTCGAAGAGCTCGTCGCTGTCAGTACTGTCCGAATCAAAAGCTTTTTCTTCCTCTTCAGTGCTGCCTTCCTCTTCTTCGTCTTTTTCCCCTTCAGCGGTATGGACTGCGGGGCTGGGAGGGCGGGTGCGACAGGAGCAGGAGGGACAACTTCATGATCAGCCGCAGGCCGCCGAACACCACGGTATCCTCTGTAGTGCGGGGTATAACCCAAAAGCCTGTTAACAGACCTATCTATGAGTTCCCCGGACGGGTGCTGGAAGTCGAGAGCCCTGTATACCTCTCGTCGCTTGTAGTTTGGGTTGTTGAGAGTGTTGCGGTTCACGTGAATATCTACAGCAGAACAAGAAACAAACGGTTAAATAACAGTTATTACAAGAAAGCAATGAGGAAACAACAGAAAAGGAATGGGAGAAAACTGACGAGGGGCCCCGTCTCTGCGAGTAACCAGATAATTCCTTTTCGAGTCTGGGGAGAACTCCCTGTTCCCAGTCACGATCAAGAAGTCATCGTCATCCCCTTTCGCGGAGTCCGGAAGCCACTCGACCAGTTTGGCCCTGTTGACACGGCTCTTCAGATACCAGGAACCACCCGCCGTACGACTGATGGTGTAGTGGTACAGAATCTCCCAGATGGTCATCCTTGAACCCGTAAGAAAGTTCAAGGCAGCAACGCCCATCACAGCCCGGACTGTGTTGGCCACCACTTGCATCAGTGTTAGATTCAGATACCACAAGAAATGGCGAAGAAGGCGATGGAGGAGAAATCGAACTCCGCCCTCCACGACATAGATTAGGCGGACGTGGAGAGTATCTCTATCGGCTCTTTCCCTATTGTAATCAGGGGGAGCCAACTCGATCCACACGTCGTCTGGGATCCTATACTCAGACCTAAAGGCTTCGAGTCCCTTAAGGGTGTCGACCAGCGATCTGAAGAAACCCATAATCAAAGAAGACGCAACTTACTCGGAGAAAGACAGAGAAGAAGTGTTCAGAAAAGGCGAGAATCAGAACAGGCGCAAGGGAGACGAAAAAGGAGCAACTTTTGAAATCCAAGCAAAGGGTCAGTTTTATAATGCGCGCCCGCACCTTTCACGAAGCGACGGCACGCGCATGCCCATCATTCCCAACGGTCACAATCTGCCTTGCGCAGAGTGCGTGGGGCCCAACCAATAAATGCGCATTTATTGAGGTGACGCTTCAAAAGTGGCAGTTGGCCATATCCGATTATTAGAACGACAGCATTTTGAAGACTGTGAGCTCTGTCCACTTCCGCTGTGCGGCTGAAGCAGCTAGAGCTAGGGGTAATTGTGGTGGGATAAACCAAGATTTGTCATGTGTCAAGGACATGAACGTATTATTCCAGCCTTCAACACAACACGTCCAAAATGCCACGTCAGCAGTTTCCGCTACCAGAGGGATCAGGTCAGCCGTATGCAGCTAGACACCCTCTTAGTGCGGGACCCAATCATTATGCGCGGTACTGTCAGATTCCCATCGGATATAGCTCGCCACGTGTCCAATAGTACCACACTACGGATTAAGTGGACCCAATATGGCTCACATCCCGATAGTTAGGCGGGAGACTATTTAAGGACACGTGCGAGATCATGGGAGATACAACTGGCAATGCCACACACGACCTTTGGTTATGCGCAGATTAGGCTTGCCTTGCGCGGCAAAGCATCCTCACTGTGCAGAAGACAGTTACCCAGTACAGCACATGTCAAACCAAGGTTGGTATAGCTGAACGTGTGCCTCAGCAGAGCCCGCTGCGTAGATTAGGTCGACTCTGTGCGGTCGATATCCACCAGCGCGGCATCCAGTAAAACAGTGCAAGAAGGGGTGGCAGACGAGGAGTCCACGTGTCAGCCAGTCAGAGGACGGTGCGAGAACATGCGTGTCAGATTTTCCCTTCCCAAGAGAACATTCGGTCCCCAAGAACAGCAAAAACACGTGCAGACGTGCAATCTTGTCGGGAATGTGGCAGACCCACATTCTGCATGAGGAGAATAGATAAAAGATCCGAGGACGACCTCGTTCCCAACAAGAAGCTGGGAACCCGGAAGACAAGAGTATATAAGCGGGAGTTCATCCACCTAAGAATGGTACATGCTAATTTGCTCTCTCACCCTCTTGTGCTTACCGTTCACAGTTTATCTTCAATCAGAACTAACTTAGTCATCGGAGAACCTTCCGACCGCTATAGGCGGGAGGTCCTCTAACTGTTTTCTTTGAGCACAAGTGTGAGTACATTTCACCCTCGCACACCCAAAAAGTTTGGCCAGAGGATAATTGTGTGGTCACATAGGGGCTGAGGAAATAACTTCTCAACAGAGCCAAAAACATGCCCTGGACCTTTTAAATCCAAACAAATTCCTCATAAGAAGAGGCAATAAGAGACCGAAACCAACCTGCTAAATATTGCATTCCAAACGATGTATGTTATTTCCACTCTTTCTTTAGTGGTAAATAGCACAAACAACTTAAATTAAGCTTAAATAAATTGATTGGACTCCGAACTTTAAGAAAAAATGAAAAATCAACATAAAAATACTTGTGAGAAGCCCTTGAGAATTAGGGTCAGGGCAAGCTTCCAAACTAACACATCAAAAATACCCAAAAGAAAGAATTGACTCTTTCTTTCGAAGAGAGGGAGAGAGAGAGAGACCCTCAACATCAAATAAGAAACCTATCTAAAGTTAAAACAAAAGATTCATGGGTCTTGCACATCTGATTTGGTTAACAAATTGTTGATGAAGGGTAGTATAGATGCAAGCAATGCTTTGGGGCACTCCTCGTGGGGAAGATGGCCACACCCGGAAATTGCAACAAATTTCTGCATGAGAAAATCATAAAATACGATTACAAACAAATCAAACAACTTGTTTTCAATTAACACACATTGAAGGAGCTCTCCAGATACTTGGTATTTGGTATTCAAGTTGCTTCTTGTGAAATGATTAGAGACCACTTGCAAACTATAGATAGTTTTCCATATTGTTCATAAGAGAGAAAACAAAGTCCCTAACAGCTATCTAGGATATTTTTTGCCCACTTGGACTCTCCTAATGCTATACAGAATCCAACGTGGGCTGAGAGATACTTACAGAATTTACAAATCTTGAAGCCATGACTCGAGCAGATTTTAGAGGTACAAGAGCATCTTCAGCCCCTGCAATAACCAAAACTGGCAAGTCCTTGACAGCTTGCAGCAATGAGGCTGCATTTTGTGGTGAGAGGACTGTTTCAAACGATAGTTTTCCTATCTCATGAAGAGCTTCATCCCAGCCTTCAACGCATAAAGGGGCCTGGTTTCATACCGGGACAGCAAGTGAAATGGTCAATATATTGAGTGCAGTAATGAAAACAACACATAACATTCAAAACTTATCCTCCAAAGAAGATGGAAATCTGAAGCAAAGAACAGTAATACTTTGACAATCAAACCCACATTGAATTCAGTATAGAACAGTATTATTTCACAGTAACATTAATGCACACTATCGCATGTGAGAACCTAAACCTTATTGAGTGGCATAGGAACCTGTATCAACCTACAAAAAATTATTGCATTTTTACAAAACATGCAAGTAGCCATACTTTTCATCAAGGAAAAACACAGGTAAATTAGATTATAGCATATCAATGACCCTTTTATTCCTGCATGAATATAAAATACACAAAAAAATCTTTTAACTTTAGGTTTCAGGAATTTTAAACTACCAACAATAGGGTAACTTCAGATGACTAGCCAAAAAGTAGAAAAAAGTAAAATGTCACTTTCCATCTTCCCTTACACTACTTTCATGTAGAAAAAAACAGATCAAGAGAAAAATTAAAGTGGATAAAGGGTTGAAGCAAAATGTCACGGCAGAAACATCGGTTATGCTCTTTCAAAGACTTCATAGAGGAAATCAGTACAATGTACATCATGGTAAACTTACACGGAAAATGCTTTATAAGGGGTAACAACACACATCACAATGCTTTTTGTTGTTAGCTGTGTAGAATTAGCTTTTTGGGCATCAAACAGCGTAGAAATGGTCAATAGAAATTAAAAAAAAATAAAAAAAACCAAACAAAAGTGTTGGATATACTCAATAGTTTCATTTCTCTGGCATTCATTGCTTTCTCTTACATATGAAGGTTCGCAACTCAGGTTGCGGTTGAATGTAGAGAGTTGAGTTCATAAAGGATTTGGCACTGCCTAATCAAGTAGTATAACCTTCACTCTGATATTATATTATAAGTTCTCAATTCCCGAATGGATTTGAGGTTTGAAATAATTGTGAATATAGTCATTTGAAATACCTTGTAGAGGCTTGAAACTTCCGCTGTTAGCTTGGTAGCATCATACCATGCACGCCGATTAACCACTTGAGTAATTTCCGTCCGCAGTAAAGGACGAATTAAATGTTTCTTCCCAAGCGAAGTATATAAGAGTATTCTGGCAAACCCAGGGACTACTTCCCTTGACAAGCTTACACTCAATAGTACCAACCCCTTGATTTCAACCTGAATGATGAAAGACATATCGGTAATCAAGAAATCTCCAAATTTCCGCACAATTATAGGACTTTGTCTGATGTATAGTCCTACTTAAATTATAGAAAACATTTAATGGAAAAATAATTATGCAGGAAAAGCAATCATTGTTGGAATATCACTTGAGTGCAAATATAGTGAGTGAAACTGTAACACATGAAATGCTGATTGCTGACACCTGATTCTGCAGAATCCAAGTGCTAAAGTCTGAGTAAACTTCGGGCTACCCATTAAATCAAGATGTCTAATTGTTACCTAAAACCAAGCAGTGCTCACATTGACAAAATTCGGTGATGCACGGACCCTCTGTGCAGCCTTCAGTGCAAGTACGCCTCCATCATCATGACCAACAAGTATAACTGAAGAAAAGCCCATCTCCGCACAGAAACAAAGAAGCAGGTCTACCTAGAAACACCAACACCAACTTATAAACAATTACACCTAAAACATTATTGCCATATCTGAAGGTGTAAACCGGGAATTTTAAAAAACAAGACATAAGGGCCACACATGATGCAGATGCGCCTTAGACCTGATATTGTTTTCAAATTCAGTCCCACCACATTAATCTTGACATTGTAGATTTGAACCTGAGGGCAACCATTTTTTTTGCATCTAAAGGATAAGTTCCTACTCAACCTACCCCTCCCAAAACCTTCATTAATTTGAACTAAAATAAAAGATTTTTTTTAGCTGCACCACAATACTTGGAGGGATTTTCTCCATCACTTCCATTTCAAATGTTTTTTCCAGGTGGCAGATTCCATATAAAACCTGATTTTTTATTCTCTATTTTTTATCATTCTTTGTAATTTTCCCATGTAGCATTAGCTTATATCAAAACAGATTCTTACACTTCACAACCATCCCCCATAGCAAACAATCCTTCTCTAAAATGAATTTTAAAATTTGTAGCATCTTGCTAAAAGAAGAGAAGAATAGAAAGTAAACATAAACAAGCAAAGAAGAAAATAACCGAAAGAGCAAATTCAAAAATTTCACCGTGTCTCTCATGTTCAGGCTTGCCTAATAAACTCTAATAGAGTGGTCTATCCATGCCTATCCCTAATACTCTGGATTGAAATTTATCTCTCCTTCCATGTACCAAAAGATCTACTAAATTGTCCCAGATAAAACTGCACCAAACATTCAATGTTGGAGAATACCTGGTTTTCAAGCTTGTATGGATTAGGCAATTGATTGACTTCCCAATCCTGTTGGCGTGGTCTGGATGTCAATCCCCAACCGGGACGGTCAAAAGCAGCAACTGTACAACCAACCTGCCGAGCGAGCACATCCATCACATGCCTCCATGAGAAGATTCCCCCTCCAAATCCGTGTACTAAAACAATTCCAATCTGGCCATTTTCCTCCAAATCATGCTCCGCTATTGTAGAGCTCAAAGTACTCACTTCATCCACATCAACAGGATCACTTAGGCTCAAAATCGGAATTTCTTCACCCAATACGGGAGAAGTTGCAGAACCGTCTAAAAGTGGAACATATAGAGAAGAGGTGGGGAATTTATTGCTAAAGCTCCTATGGAGATGATACTGGGTATTCGATACGACATTAAATGATGACCTGTCAAAAATAGTTGCGGAGGATAAGGAATGGGGAGTTGAACTGGACATGCTAAGCTTATAGTGGATGTTAAGCCCTTGGCAAGCAATGAATAAGCTATCCACATCAGCAAGGAATCGAATGGGGAGCTGTTCCCCTATGCCTCCAGGTTGCTCCGCTATGCATCCAGGTTTTCGCCTCAATTCACTGTCACTTTTTGGTGTTTTACCTGCAGGAGTCGGAGATCGCGGGGCCTTCTGAAAACCAGCAAAAACAATTTTGCAAGAAAGTACCTGCCATTTCTTATTGAGATCAGCATAAGAAGATAGGATTACTCTTTCTTCTACTGGACTGAAGTTTCAAGCTGAACTCAAGGCAGAATGAGTTTGTTTGAAAATTCAGACAAACCCAGACCATTTTTTCCCTTAACTTTTACAGGAATTTTATCTTCATCGTATCAGTACTGCTCTGCCTTCCTGGAGATTACTTCCAATGAATTTCAATTGAACCGGGCACTAAAACACTGTATATGCTATGAAAAGCTCTACAATAACCTTAGAAAATGCAGGAAAATTTTGCAATGATGCAAACACAATCACAAGATTAACAAGCAAATATAAACCTTCTTAGAGCAAGTCCAACGGGG
>NMUG010010287.1:0-11000 GCA_002855965.1 Monotropa hypopitys | reverse complement strand
TTTTGGGGTCATATTTATTGAACTTCGGCGCTGAAAAGCCGACAGGAGGTCTTGCTCTCTCGATGTTAGGGGTGAATGGTGTGCAAACAAATCTTTCGTGACGTTCATCATCCTGATGATGTGTCCGTTGTGTTACTTCTTGCCCCGTGTGTCGGCTGCCTCCGTGACCAACGTGTCTATGGTGTCTTGGAGGAGATTGCTCGCGAGTTTGACGATCTCTCTGAGCCGCTGGAACAGCGTTCGGACCGAGCCGATCAAACACTGGGGGCCTATTTGAGGCTGAATGTTCGTCTCTGTGCCGGCGAGGAGATACCCTCCGCCTAACGCGTCGGTCCTCATCGGCCATCCTTGCAGGGCCTTCCTCCCCTCGTCCCCCTAGCCTATTCAGCACTGACGGCCTTCCCTCTTGTGATCTGCTCCTACTCTGTGAAGGCTCCTTGTAGACGCGATCATCCTCGGCGCGGCTAGGGGCTGGCACCTCCTTCCTCTTCTCAGTGGCTTGATGTAAGAGAATCATTTCGTTCCTGAGCGCGTCAATTTGCTAGTCCCTTCGGCCCAAATCCCCTTCCAACTTACGGATGTACTGCCTCGTCGTAAGCTTGGCTGGCGGTGGAGGACACTCACTGGAGTGGATGCTGACGTCGGTATGACTGCGCTCGGGAGTTCGCAGAGTGGAATCTCCTGCTCGGGCCACTCCTTTCCCTTTGTCTCTCCTAGCCTCATTCTGATTTTCCCTGGAATTCCTATCCTTGGAAGCCATCCTAGGTATCTGAATGTCGATTAGAGTTTCAAAAAGACTTCCCCAGCGGAGTCGCCAATTGAAGTGGTGGGGTTTGTCTTTTTAACCTTAAATACCGAACCGTCGGTCCAACTGGATGGAATCCCAACCTAGCTGCACAAAGAATACACGTTAGGCTACCAGCCGAAGTCGCCGGTGAACCCTCCGATGATGAAGTCAGGCAAGGTTTAGAGAGAGAAAGTAAATGGACAGAGTTTCGGGTAGAAAAGTATGATGTACCTCTCTCCAGCTCCAAGTCTCGTATATATAGGGTAACGGCGTGTCGCTGCTACGCGCTTCGGCATGCGTGGTGTCGGACCACTTCTCTCGAGCAGAGTGTCTGACCAAAAAGCTGGCGCGTGGCCGACCAATTCGCTGCCCAAGTACCTCGGGGCGAGATAAAGCTGCCCTGCCGGTTGCATGCGTGTGCGGGGATCCCGGGACACTGTCCCCGAGGAGAATTCGGCTGCGTGCTCGTACCATTCGTATCGGAACAAAAAGAGGAGCTGTTCCCCAAGAGCTGCCGAAGTCCACAGCTCTTGAACCGACGGGAGCATCGTGGAACTCCACCGACGGTCTGATCCTTAGTGACGACCCGTCTGCCTGTTAAACCGAACCGACGCAATGCTACGTAGGTCGGTCCCATTTGTTCTTCTTCGGCACTTACAACTTCATTCGGGAAAAAGTTCGTCTCAATATTATTATCCCAAACTTTGTTCCCTCATCTGGTGAGGCTGCCGACATGTTCACCAAATCCGTTGGTCTTTCGTTACTTCAGTCATCTTTTGCCAAGTTGTGGCTCGTTGATATATTTGCCTCAGCTTGAGGAGGAGTGTTGGAAATAAGGATAAATTAGATTGATTAGGATCTTTATTTTTGGTTATGTTTGACCAAATCATTCCTTATACATTATTTTTGATTGATTTGGTTAATTGTATTTTGATAGGAGATGGCTCTCCTCTTGTATAAATTAGGGCCTTGTATAGTGTTGAATCAATATCAAATATACAATTCTTTACTTGCAAATACGAAATTACAACTGCAACATACCTTACGAACTCCTGTTATAGCGACCAAAAGCTTTTCACCTATAAAATCTTTCAAAACATCATCTTTCTCAAGAGCTTGGACAGATTCTAAAAGAGACCTTGGCAATCTTTGAAGTTCTGAGTCAAGGCTACAAGGGTTTGTATCTATCATGAGCAAAAATATTCGTAAAATGTTAGATAATAGTATCAGTTTCTTCAATCTACAGAAGTGAAAGCATTACCCAATTCTGATCACAAATTCATAAAAATGAATTTGCAAGTGGACATCATGCACCAGCAAGTGACAGTAGGATGTGGATGAAGGAGTTAGAACAATATAAATAACGGAAACTATGAAATGCCTTGCTGCATTGAGCATTTCGTTTGTGAAATTAATAGTTGTGTAACCATTTGAAAAAACTTGGATAATAAGAAAATACCCATTTGGGATAATGGACTTCATAAGGGGATGTCATACATGAGGGAGATCTGAGAAGTGTTAGGATTACCAATGAAGCCACGGTACCATTTTAGCTATGCATATACTATTGGAAAGGGACCTGGGTCTTGTTAACTCAAAAACATAAAATATAAGTCATTGAGAGGAATGAAGAGACGACCCACGTCCCAACTCCAAATTTCAGCAATGAATCTGAGATACATTTAGAATGGAAGGCCCTAAGGATATTGGAGCTATGGAAGCTTTCATACAAGGAGCACATATCACAAATCTATGCTTAATACAAATAATATGAAGTATGACTCACGGATGAAGAACCAAGGGATGAATAAAGCAATATGTGTGTAATGTCTAAAGGTCGAATAATCTCACAAAGATACTAAAATAATCCGTAGTGCATAGGAAAAAAACTACCATGCCAATTTGTTGATATGACACAACAGATATAGTACAAGATGATACAGTCTTACCAACGGGTTCAGGAAGAGTGAGATGCCTTCGGAGGCCATCAATCCCGGCAGCAATTATAGAAGCCAACCCCAAGTGTGGATTTGCACACCCATCAAAGGCTTTAATTTCAAAGTTGCTCACAAGACCATGTGGAACTCCAGGTGGGCATGCAGTTCTTAGTGGAGCTTCTCTATTTTCTTTTCCCCAGCACTGGTACGCTCCACTCCAAGTATTGGGTTGAATGCGATCATAACTACAGAAACGGTTTAGTAGGGAATTAAAGAAAACAAACTATAATGTTTAACCTAATTTTCATATCAAAATGAATCATATTTAACCCCACGGGGTAGTGCAGTTGGTTAACCGACCAGGATGACTGGGGCTTACCGCCCCGAGGTCCCAGGATCGATTCGTCTGCGTTGTGAAAAATCCTGGGGCCACCCTATGCGTTTACAATCCTGAAAAGGGTGTGTGAAAGAATGGTGAGGGATGGAGAGATTAGTCCTGTGGTGAGTGAAAGCTTGCACGAGTACCACTCTTCATTACAAAAAAAATATGAACCATATTTTCTTCTCAAATCCTTCTCTGTTTCTGGTTTCGTGTGGTCTAGTCCAATGAATTCCACATAAGCACATTCCGCAGTAGAAAACGTAAACGCTTAAAAAATGAGACTTAAGCTTGCTTTTTAATTCTGTGTGGAAAAAATGCAAGGCTCTGTTGGTCTTGGAATGATTCTGTTGATTATCTACAACGTTTCTAGAGCAGTGTCTTTTAGGAAAGTTTTGACATAAAATCTGCATTTCTCAAGATAGAGGCATAGGGCAATCTAAGATGGATAGCACATCCAATTTCCATATACAACTGCATTCTCAGAATATTATATTATGTAGCCACGGACTTTTCAATATGACAAAGTAGCAAAAAGAACATAAAGGAAAACAGGTAGCAAGTATTATGGAGAACGTATAATTGTTAGAATAATGGGAAACCTGTTTGGAACTGGAGCTATAAAAGCCAAAATCGATGGAAGATGCTCTAAAACCCCGGCCATGAACTTTTCGCCAATCTTGGATATTCCGTGCTTAGAGTGTTCACCAGATGCCATAAATACATTCTTTCCATTTTCCCACAAACTGATATGCACATGAGATCCAGATCCAATATCATCCAATGCAAACCTGAGAAATCAAATTACATGGAGAAAAGGAGTTTAGGCAGTGTAACTTCAAGAACACATATTACAACAAGGGAATAAGTTCAGTTCAACTTCATAGTAGGTTACTTTATATAATGGAATGAGTTTCTTTCATCACATTAAACATAAGATAACAAAAGTATTCACTGGGGAAAAAAGCTAAGATTTAGACATAAAGTTCAAATTCCAAAGTGGTCAATAGGAAGTTCTTATGTATAGCACATCAATTTCCTGTATATATACAATACTGAACTAAAAGTTTCCTGTAAAGAAATGGTATACCATGTCGAGAGAAAGTTATACACCTACTTGGGCACAAAAGTCGCCAGCAACCCATGTTTCCTTGCAACAGCCCTAATAACTTCACGAGTGAAAATTAAGTTGTCCGCAGCATTATTACAAGTAGTGTAACCCAATGCCATTTCAAACTGACCTTTCCCAGCTTCAGCATGAAGCTACAATATTTTAGAAAGCCACAAGGGTCAGTAAAAATATAATTCGATGAAATAAAACAAGGTTAAGCCCCTTTTAGGTATAAGATTGAAGTAATAGTGCAAATCGTTCCTTCTCTCTCTCACTCTATCTCTCTCTCTCTCTATCTCTATCTCTATCTCTCTATCTCTCTCTCTCTCACACACACATATTGATGCAATTTTTTCCTCCAGTCTCTTTATAATTCTGTTCTTTGTTATAGATGCTCGTTGTTATTATCATATGGTTCAAAAGTGCTATCACACAACTCTCTCGTATGCTACATCCTCTTTGTGCCTTGTTCATTTCTTCCGTGCTTTCCTAACTTATCCATCTTCCCTACAAAATACTTCACCATTATCTTTCTCACCAAGGAATCCATTTGTTCCTTACAATATACTTCACAAAGGCATGTGCTTAGGTAAGCAAATATCATATGATTATGCTCCTCATGAGTTCCCCGTAACTTTTATATTTGTAACGCAACTGCCTCTTGATATTCTCACATGGTTGAGCTACAGGAATGGAATCAACGTTTATCTAATTTCAATAGAATAACCTCCCTTAAATCCAGTACAGATAGCAAAAACACTACACCTGTTCAACTGAAATATTCAACGACTCAAGTGCAGCTACAGCCTCATGTAGTATAGGGGAAGCAGCATCAAATGCTGAGGTAGAACAGTAGGGTGTCGCGTCAAATGGTATAAATTCTTCCTTCAACTCCCTGCACATTTGTATAGATATCTGACCATAATGCAGACTGGAAACTCAAAAGTAAAAGAAGGCGTGTGAACACTTGAATGAAATACCTTGAGACACTTTTTAAGAGATAAAACTCAATCTCAAAACCTGCATTCATTACCTGCATATGTACATTTAGAAGTTGAACGTGAAGATATTTACCAAACATAAAGCATCACGCATACCAAGTTGAATTCATCTTTCAAAACTTTTGAAACTCTGCGTAATGTCTCTCTAGGGCAGTACTCCCAAGCTTCACCAGGTTTAAGATGCATGTCGGCCAAAACCATTTCATCTTGTTTTTCCCTGTTGAGGACAAATAAAAAAATAAATAAACTATAGTGATCAGACAAGCTTGATATATGCAAGTTTGTTGCGTGAATAATCCATGAGGGCTGCTGATCAACAAAGTAAAACTTCACTGGGCAAGTAAACTTAATCAAATTTTTGGTTATTTAAATTTGATCGCCAAACACATCTAGTTATCTGGTTTGCAAATGTGCTTACTAAAAAAGAAATTTTATGATTTTAAAACAGCCAGGCACTTGCCCCTTAGAGTCCATTGTCTATCTTCATTGTTTAATAGAGAATATTCATGTTTTCCTTTCCATCTCCCTCTTCAAGTTTTGACGACATGGTTAGTGAACACAAAATACAGAGTGCAGATTGTAAAAATAACAAAATCAAAGGTCAACAAACATTATGCCGCAGAGGAAAATGTAATCCATAATCCTTATGAAAAAAATTGAAGTACCAAGGAATTCTCCACTTGGTTGATAAATCAGGAATCAGTCTGATCTCACCCACACCACTCAGATTAGTATCATCCGCAGGACCATCAACAGCTGAACTCATAGCCATACAAGCGACTGTTAGACCTACACCGTTCTTTGTAACAGTGTCATGGAAACGCTTTCTTGGAACAACCTGAAAACCATTTTATAAGAATGAAAACAATCAATCCATATGAACTATATGAAAACAACCGCAGTTGTTCAATATATATTTTACTGAAAATCCGATAACAAAGTGCATAAAAATGAACGCTACTCTAATAACCTGATCTAAGAGATCAACTTTTATTAATGGACCCACTAAACGGGTAGTCCCTCATCCCTCTTAGTTTCTCTCAGGGATTTCAAGGAAGCTAGCAGAAACAAGGGCCAAATGGCCTATCTATTTTTTTTCTCATACCACTCATGTAACTATATAGATTGTGGAATCAAAGCAGAAGACCACAAGAATCTGAAGTGCATTTATTCCTTTAGCAGTTTCCAAGCCAAAAAGTGATTAGGAATTCGAGCATAACATTAGCCATCAATCTTATTGAGGTGTAATACTTCAAGATCATTTTCATCACATTCCCAGCCACTGAGCTTAAAGTATGCTTGAAACAGTTACCTGCCACATTATTCTAGGGATGTTGTTCACCAAAAAAATAAATATTGTTACATAGTTCAAAGTGGAACTTAGTATATGAGCTCCAAAAGTTGTTTAGAAAAAGAACAAAAAAATGGATCCCAAATTACTCCTGTGATGTCCGGAAGCATCAGTTCTCACAAGTTGAGATTTGTTCAATGTTCAAACTTCTAATTGTATCAATATTTAAACTCAACAATTGTTGGAAAACAAAAGACAGAGAAAAAGAAACTCACACGACATCTGTGCTGCCCAGAAGCATCAACCCATATAACGCGAACAAATGCCACATCTGGTTGTACGGCATCACTCCCAATTTTCACAAAATTGCTGGATACATTGGTTTTAGAATCCAAAGGTCGGACATCGAGATTAGTGCTGTAAATATTTTTTGCATTCTCTGAAAAGATGTCTTTGACTGCTTCAATGGCTTCAGGAATGGAAAGATCACCATCAGTACATGCATCTCGTAAAACAGAGAAGACAACTTCGCGCGCTCTCTTTGCACCTGCAAAAATAAAACCTCCGATATTAATTTCAACCTACAATGAAAACGACTCTCAAGTCTCAACCAATGCTGTATCGAGAAAAATGAATGATAAGACTTGCCTTGGAAATGCTTCCTAAATATCTCCAAGTACAACAACTAGTGGCCTGTCTTTCAAGATATGTTCAGTATTTACAACTTGCGTATTGTCACGGAATTCTTCTTTCAACCAATATATACCCAAAAATACAACTGGCAAAATATGTACAAACAAGAAGTTCAACCATTTTCATATTTACACACCTTCTCTGGTTGTATGAACTGCATAATGGAATAGAGAAGAGATCATGTAACTTGAAGGCACAACCAAATCAATCTCCAAGAAATCCAAATAAAACAAGATGCATTGGGCCCCATACAACTTTCAAAATTTCATCACAAAAAATTGACACATAAAAATGATAACCCGCTTGAACTAACCTAAGTAGAAAGTTTCAGGAAACGCATAGCCGTCAGTGCTGAACATCACCTACAAATTTAATTATTCCAGAATGAAATTACACAAAGAAAGGACAAATAGGTGAAATTATAGAAACTAGGGGAAAAGAAAGCACTCTTCATGCTTTGATTTGAATGTTTATTTAACGTAGAGGGGACAAGCAGTGGATGCATGCTGAAACACAGCTGGCTACCAAAATTTTGAGGATTTCAAAATGCCTCTTAATTAGAGTTAAACACAGATGCTTTTGTTGACTGAAAATTAGAAGGAAATTGAAAAGAGCCCAGCGCTTAGCAAGCAGGTATGCCTACTATTCCTGCTAGATTGTATTAGTTTAGGTTCTAGTTGTCATATTCTTTGTACATAAGGGTACTCTGTGTTGAAAAAATTATGATTTTTCTGGATATTGAAAAATTAATTCCCGAGGGAATTGATCTCCGATTAAGGAGTTTTTGGATTCGTTGGATACTCCTAGGATAGGAGTTCGATTAGGAAAAAGAATCGACAAAATCCGTTGAAAGATGAATGAGATATTGCCGAGCAAAGTCGGTTCGGAACGATTGAGGGGAATACCCTCTTTTGAGTTGTGTCCCACATTGGAAAATATATGGGTTGATGATGGGTTTATTTATTGTGGTGTGTGACTTAGTGTCACAACCAAGTGAGAGAAAAGTAAGGTGATGTGTGCATCGCTTATTTTCCCACACGCGCACACGCGCACACACGCGTGCCGCCGCCGCCCGGCCGGCCGGCCGTGCCCGTGCCCGCGTCCCGGGTCCGGGTCCGTGGCCCGTGGAATGTGGAATGTGCCTGGAGTTAATCTTTTTGGACAAAGTTCGTTTGGGCTTTGAAATAATTTGGTGACCCATATTAAATTTTATTTTGGGCTTACCATTGGCACAACCCAATGTCAATACAACCCGCTGGCCCAAATCTGATTGGCCCAATCTCTGAACCGATGGTTGCTGGAAAACCTAAACGATACCCTAGCCGCCTTTGATGAATTCAAACGTAATGTTTTCAAAACGTATACAATTAATCGGTGTAATGAACGATTTGAATACAAATCAGTTGTAACGTTTTCAATCAATGAGGGTAACGGGTTTGCTCGAGATTGAGGTTAAATACCCTCTCGTATATTCATCAAGAATCGATCGATACAACGGTAGATACAAAACAACAGTTTCGAACAATTCCCCTGCTTCCTCTTCTTCGTTTTCAAAGGTATTCGTTTATTCTTGTTCGATCTCGTTCGTCTGCTACAGAGGTATATACAGTCAACAAATAGTTCGCTTGACCGGTTTGTGTAAGTGCAACACAAATCGGAACACCAATTGTATCCTGGGAATCGGACGCCAACACAAACTCTCGCACTCGGTGGAGGAGGCGAATTCGATTTAAGGCTAGTGTGTCAAACACACGCCTTCGGTGACGTTCTTGCCAATTCGTGGTTGCTACAATTTAAGTTTTCTGCAGATTACATACTAACGAATTCTTCTACAGATTTTCGCTTTGATTAACCTTATTTTCTACAGATATTGAAAATAATTCCAATAATCTTAAATCGAATTCGCCGCCTCCACCGAGTGCTCGAGGTTTTATTGGCGTCCGATTCCCAGGATACAATTGGTGTTCCGATTTGTGTTGCACTTACACAAACCGGTCAACCGAAGCTTAACCCAGTTGACTGTGGTCCAATCGTCGTGGCCCAGTCTGTTCAAACCCTATCAGATGTATCATTCCAAACCCTAGCCACCGCGATGCATTGTTCAAACCCTAGCCGCCGCAATGCAATGGATTCAAACGTTCGATTGAATTACAAAACGTTTCTGTATAACGTATCGATTACAATCAATTGATAGAAACCGTTTATAATCAATTAGAAGAAAACGTTATATGTTTTCAGTGATTATAAATGGAGGCTACGGGTTTTCGATTGAAAATAACTTTCAGATCGACAACAAATAATCTTGTTCTTCAGATTCCACAAAACATCTCTCGCAGTTTCATTTCACTCAAGCTTCTGTTCATCTTTTGCTGTGGCCTACACACACAAAAGCTTTAAAAATGGCAAACAATGAAGGTGGTAACAATGTTCTCGCCAACCAGACTGCTCCCTTGGCTACAGATGTTCCGCCGGCTAATGCCGCTAGTATGATCAATATCGGTACTATACCAGTGGATTTGCCTAGGCCTTCGGGCTCGGCGTCCCTGTCACCTGTGGATTTGCTTAGGCCTTCGGGCTCGGCATCCCTGCCACATTTGAGTTTGCATAGGCCTTTGGGCTCGGCGACCCTGCCACCGTTTCCGGCACCCTTTCCGGTGAATCATGCGATTCGACCGGATACGTTTACGGGTCCGGACTTTAAAACATGGCAGAATAAAATGGTATTTTACCTTACGACTATGGGCCTTGCGATGTTCTTGTCGGAGACTGCACCTGTCATCGCTGAGGATGACACGGATGTGCAAAGGCGGATGGCCTATGACCAATGGATTAGTGCGGACTTCTTATGCCGTAACTACGTACTGGACGGACTTGATAATTCCCTTTATAGGGTATATCAGGTCAAAAAGACAGCCAAGGAGCTCTGGGAGTCCCTGGAAAAGAAGTACAAGGTCGATGGTGTTGGTTCCAGGAAATTCTTGGCAAGCAAGATGCTGGACTTTGTGATGGTGGACTCACGCTCTGTGGTGAGCCAGGTGCAGGAGTACCAAGTGCTTCTGCAACAGATGCAAGGAGAGGGACTACACATGGCTGAATCCTTGCAAGTGGCTACTGCGATCCACAAGCTGCCTCCATCTTGGAAGACATTCCGAGGGTATTTGCAGCACAAAACGAAGGAGAGGACCTTCGAAACTCTAGTAACAAAGCTACGAATAGAGGAAGACAATGTCCGTAATGACAGACATTTGGGGGCTGATATGATCGAGCACGGTCATAGCGCTGGTCCTCGGAAGGGAAAGCCTTCCTACAAAGAGAAGAATAAGGTTGTTATGAACAAACAACCAACTGGGAAGCTGAAGCCTGCTGGTGGGATTTCAAAGAAACCCAGCAGAAATTCCAGGGGAACTGCTACAATTGTGGCAAGGCTGGGCACCGGTCAAATGAGTGCAAGAAGCCGAAGAAGCCTCGTCCCCAAGCTAATGTGACTGAGGATATCTCCAATGACATCTCTATGATGAATATCAATGCCATGGTCTCAGAAGTATGTCTGGTGGCTGCTCATCCAAGGGAGTGGTGGATAGACACTGGCGCCACACGCCATGTCTGTTCTGATAAAGCATTGTTCTCTTCATTCACACCGGTAACAAACGGTGACAAGCTGTACATGGGGAACTCTGCAACTTCTGAGGTTCAGGGAGTTGGGAAAGTTAATCTGAAACTCACTTCTGATGTGAATCTCACACTCAATGACATGCTGTACGTACCCGAGATCTGGAAGAATTTGATATCCGGCTCTCTGCT
>NMUG010010286.1:0-11000 GCA_002855965.1 Monotropa hypopitys | reverse complement strand
TAAATATTTTCAATATTTAAAACCAATTTCCTTGAGTAAATAGATTTTCAATCTTTTAAGTATAAATGAAGGAATTGAAATCATTTTATTATAAACTAAATTTGTAGAATAAAACCATTTCAAACACATCATCAAAATCTTAGGGTCAACACATAACTTGCCAAATCTTTAAATAAAGAGTACATCAAAAGTGACTATCTTCTAAGCTCAATTTCTTCTCCTGCTCTTGTCCTAAAAAAGGGTTTTATAAAAATCCATAAACATTATGCTAGAGTAAATCAAAATATATCAGAGTTACTAGTTTCATGGATAACAACATTTCAACATTTCAAAGTCCATTCTCAAACATATCACGTGGCTCAATAGCCATAAAGATGTCAATAAGCGTTTTAGGGCACGCCGCACACGAGACCTTAATAATTTCTCAAGTTTATAGCTTTCACTTCAAGTCCTTTGGATTATAGCTTATTTTCATTTGATATTTCAACATGAATATAATCAACCAGCTTAGCATAGGCAAACCCAATCGGCTAGCATGAATATAATCAATCAGCTTAGCATGGGTAAACCCAATCAGATAGCATGAATGTAATCAATCATTTTTTCTCAGCTAGTCACGGCACCAGTGGCATAGGGAGCGACCCATTTATAGTGTTGGTATGATATCACCCAAAGATCACCTGGTCAGATGATCTCTACCTTATTACCCTTACTTCGCAGGTTTCAGATAGGCCCCTGGTGCCAAGCCACCGTGTCACCGCACATGACGTTGAATCATATAAAATAGTTTTCCATCTTATCATTAATCCTTGATCATAAAAACTCATGCTCATTTATTTCAGTTGAAATCACAACATAATATCGCTTGGATGCTTACTAGCAATGAAAAGTATTTTGAAAAATGAATAAGCATGCTTGCATAAATTCCAAGTAAATAAGGCATATGGAGACTCACTTGTTGATTGTGATTTTCTTTCTTTAATCCTCTTCCTTTCCAGTGTTTCCAAGCCCAAATCTGACATATATCATATCATTTGATTAATATTTTTCTCTAAGCCTCTGGCAAGTTGTCGAACAATTGGGCTTATCTAACCGATTGCTAGCCGAATGCTTATTGGCCGGACATAACATGCTATGGCCCAAAGGGCCTTTGTCAACTAGTCTCTAGTCGCACATTGACTGGGCCGAACAATTGTTTGCTGCACAACCGAACAGAAGGCTGGTCGAATACGAACTGGGTCGAACAATTGTTTGCCACACAACTGATTATAAGACTGGTCGAATACTTAATGTGTTGGACACTGACTGGGCCTAATAAAAACTGGCCAAACAGGTCAAATGATTTAATTGGGGTGTCCGGATATTGAATGGGAATACCAAGTTATATGAGGGTTTTGGTCAAGTAGAAGCCAAAGTAATATAGTCCGAATAGTGGAAGTGCGGGAACAACGTTTTACCAACGGTTTCAGATTTCTGAAGCGTTGAAAAGTAGTCATAAGTGGTCAGGTCCAAATGTCCGCTTAGTCTGATGCTTAGCCGAACATGGAAAACTCAAATTCCAAAGAACGGACAAGTACCCAGCCGAGCACAAGTGCTCTGACTGTGTGAGTGGTCGACAATCATAAGTGGTGAGCCAACAATACTCAAGGAGGTTCGAATATGTTTTGTCGAGCTTAAAAGAGCTCTGCCGAATAGGATCTAAAGGAGTCTGGACAGTACAGTGTATGACCGAATGTCAATACTCTGTTGAACACTAATTGATAGAAAGATTTTGCGACAGAGATGCAAGCCGAATAATGGGGTTCTCTGGACATAAATAAGGGTTGTGCCGCACTGAGGATTTGCCAAGCAAAATGGTTACTTTAATCAGAGTGCTCTAGTCAAACTAGATGTGCGGAAAAGCATTAGGAAGGCTTGCCGAGCTAAGGGAAGTGCGTCAAGGATCTTTGATGGTCATGCTGAGCAGAATATAGGGTTGCAGAACCCTTTGGTGGGTCTGCCGAACATAAAGAATGGTCGCACAGTCACAAAACAGCGCAACAAGATCCTTAGAGGGGTTTGTCGGACAGAAACATAGATTGCCAAACTAAAGTAGCCGAAGTGTCAATGTACTAAGCAAACGAAAACAAGGAGATTACCTCTTTGCCGAAGGAATGCCTTTGCTGAACAGAAGGCAAGCTTGCCGAACAAGGAGATCTGGGGGCTGATTTTGGCTGATTTAGGCTTGCCGAGCTGGGGGAAGTGCGGCAAGGACCTTTGATGGTCCTGCCGAGCAGAATATAGGGTGGCAGAACCCTTTGGTGGGTCTGCTGAACATAAAGAATGGTCCTCCGACCACAAAACAGCGCAACAAGATCTTTAGAGGGGTCTGTCGGACAGAAACGTAGATTGCCAAACTAAAGTAGCGGAAGTGTCAATGTACTAAGCAAACGAAAACAAGGAGATTACCTCTTTGCCGAAGGAATGCCTTTGCTGAACAGAAGGCAAGCTTGCCGAACAAGGAGGTCTGGGGGCTGATTTGGGCTAAAAGGAAGGGCCCGATCAGTTGTGCTAGCTGGTTGAAAGGTAGGGCGTGCGGCCAAAGCGATTTGCCGAACACATGAAGATTTGGGAGGGAAGCTTCTCTTACTAGAGGGCTCTCAATGTGATTGAGGAGTTGGATAAGAAAAAATAGATGCTCAAGACTTTCTTATATAGTGGAAGGGAGGTCTAAGTGCATTAATATGATGTTTATAGAAATAACTCTACCATAATTTTCTAATCAAATCCCTTTATGCTAATCATCTCCTATTCAAATCCTTAATCAAGTCCTAACCATGTTTTATGATACTACCTAAAATAACAGATATACAAAAGATACATTTTCATTTACAGCCACGTGTCTTGCTTTAAATACCTCTTGGTGGCCCATGACCAGGTGTTTCTCTTCTTTCCTACTCCATTTCCCCATCCACGTGTCATCATGCCATTGGATTTGGATTTAAGGATGTTAACAGTTATAAATCTAAAACACCAGCAGACCAGAATTATAATCTACGAACATATATCAGTACCATATATTTCCAAGTACTAGCCAAACGATGTTAATTGAAATCACACTTTCTGTTCCTTGATAGTTGCAGTTTTGGACTATTCCGGATGCTTTCAACTTTGTCTTAACCCCTCCCACTCCTGCACCAAATAATGCTTACAATCTTTTCTCATAAATAATCTCTCATCGATTTTTGTAGGAGTGGAGGTCAAGGCTTTTAATGGAGCAGTCCTCTTCCATCAAGTGCCCTTCAATTTCTTACCATTTAGCTGGCACCAAGAAGATACAACAAGAGCTTGCAAAGCCCAATGTTCTTGAGAGGTAATGTTCATTGTTCGTGCAATATTTGTTATTGGCATACTGCTCTTCATTCGGATCATTTGCAACATTTTGGTGGAGTTTTGAAGCAACTCTGAAAGTATAAGTATCAAATTGACAATTTTGTGATCACCAGGAAAAGAAAGTAGGATAGTCGTATTTTTTCTTTTATTTGAAGTAAATTTGAATTGGACTGTTTTAGACCTTCAATATGAAATTTCTATTTAGTAGATGACCTTTTCCTGATGCTTAAGAAAAAGCAGTCTCTATTTACTTTCTTTACACTAGTTTTCTACTTAGAATGCTTGCAGAACTAGGACAAGTATAATAGAGTTCACACCACAAGGAAAAGCAATGTAAGGGTAATATTTTTCAGAACACTTGTTTCCAACTTCATCCTCTTGTTTAAAAAAGACCTTCACTTACATTCATCCTATGAAAGTTTATTTTCCTTGATTGTGCACAGGTTTCTTGAGAACAAAGATGACATTGCCAAAATTCGAAAATGCTTTGCGGGATTGTGGAGTCTAGACGAGTCTAATATTGTCAAAGATGCAATTGAAAGACCTGGATTTTATGTTATGAAACCACAAAGAGAAGGCGGAGGTTCCATTACTGATGCTTCTTCTTCTTGCTCTTATTGTTAGCAATAACCTGTGGCAGTGATGTTACAAATTGATCAATGTTTTTCAGGCAACAATATCTATGGGGATGATGTGAGGGAAAGATTACTGAGATTGCAAGAGGAAGGAACTGAAGAGAATGCTGCCTACATCCTTATGCAGAGGATTTTTCCAACTATTGCTCCCACATTTTTGATGCGTGATGGCATTTGTCACAAAGAACATGCCATCTCAGAACTTGGTATATATGGTGCTTATCTAAGGTGCGTAGATGTGCCATGTTTTGCAAACTTTCTTTTGAAGTTGTCTCCATGCACATGTCATCTTCTTTTTCTTTTTCATTTTTTTCAAAACACTTTCCATTTTCCAACATTTTTGCCCATTGTTTTAGTTTTGTTGTCTTTCAAAGTTCCATTTGCTAAGAAACAGAATAAGATTCAACACCCTGATAATGTTGTAGTTTAAAAATGTATATATATAATGCCAATTGCTCCCAATTATAAAATGTATTGTAATATCCCAAATCTTAAGTTGTGTAAGTTGTAGAGTGTTATATGCCCCTTGGGAAATCTTCATTTATGTGTTCAATTACCTCTTTATATTCTACTAAAGTATGACAAATTTGAATGTACAGAAACAAAGAGAACGTGATTTTGAATGAGCAATGTGGTTACTTGATGCGGACAAAGGTTTCTTCATCAAATGAGGGAGGTGTTGCAGCTGGATTTGCAGTTTTGGATAGTGTATACTTGAATTGATTGGATGTGTTTCTTGAAGCATCTCCATGTAATCTAACCATGTCTAGTTTCACATGCGTAATATCCAACAGGGGTTTGAACCTATCAACATGATCGTGTCATTTGGATTTGTCTTTTTGGTTATATTTTCTCTTTTTTCCTGAAATGATCACAACTTGTGTAGTCCTCTAAAGTCCTGATGTACACTGTTATTCAAAACTTAACATACATCCAGAAGATGTTTTTGTTTCACTCTTTGTGGGCTACAGATACTCTCACTCTATGTGCATTTGCACATGCATGAACTATATCTACCGAGTATTTTCTCTTATTTTGCTGTTGGGGTTGACTTGACGAATCAATTTTCTTGCTGCTATGATTGTAGGAAGAGCCCGGTTTGATAATTGATAGTCTGCCAACACTGCGTTTTTTTATAAATTGCTATCAATCCAGAGTATTGCTAAAATTGCCCGAAAAAAAGACACGAAAAAAGACTGATGAGTAATTATATCATGCCCCCGTGTGGTATTGGGTCATAGATGTTTCAGTAAATGATAGGCAAGTGTAGTCATATATTATAGTATGATCTGATAAGTAATATCATTCTGTATGATAGTGGGTAGCACTAACTGTGAACATATATTATAGTAAGTGTAATCAGATATTGTATGATCATAGTTATGAATCACATTAGCATTTATTCTGTTGGAGCACAAATTGAACACAAGAAAATGGAACCATGAACTAATTCCGACAATTTCTTTCCATACTCCCAGGCAGCAGCAGCTGGGCATACTAGTTCTTGAGAATGATGACTAATGGACTACCGAACTTCAAAAGGTGAAGTCTAATTCTTGTGGCTTTGCTCATGCAGAACACTGCGATGAAAAGAAACTCATAAATAGGAAATGATATAGCTATGGAACTTTTCAATCAGCCTACCGGTGTTTGTCATGACTTAATTGGATGTGCCACAGGAACTATAAACACGAAGAGAGACTCGTCTAACCAATACTAAAATAGTCTCTCTCTTCAAAAACTTATCATGATCATGAGATTGCTTGCTAATATTTATATGAACGAGCAAGTAACAAAAAACACTAGTTTTAGGGGAATACATGGTGTTCAACAATGGACAAAGGGCTCACTTGAAGTTAATTCCTTTAATACTATGAGGAACCATTGTTAGCCCCGGGAAAGTCTCCTTTCCGTCGGCCTCTGCCTTTGCTCGGTCGCATGACCTCGGCTGGCTGTATTACTGACTGGGAACCATCCCTGGGCTGTGAGGCTCCAGTGCCGGAGCGAGCCCCAGGGAGCTCCTGTCGCCGGCTCTTAGTTGCTCGGCCTCCTGATAAATGGCCCGGGTTGCGGTCCTCCCGGAGGAGGTCGTGGCTCCGGCCTCTTTTTAGTTCGGCCCCCAACAATAGTCCCTCAACCCCTTTGGCCAGGGCATCTTGGCCGAAGCGGGGTTGATCTAGCACCGAAGGATATGCTGGTGCCGAAGAGAAGAGCGCAGGACTACTGGAATGTCTTGGAAGTTGAACCTCTGACACCATTATGAACCGTCAATTTGAATTTGATGACGTGTCGCCCTCTGCGTTGTCGGCGTGTCTGCCCAGACGTCGCGTCAACAACTGTCAGCCCCGTTGGCTTGCGTGCGCCTGAAATGACAGTTGGACAATCCACGTGGCGCGCTGTCGTTGGTCGGCTCTGCGGCGGATGGGACAGCGTGCGCACGCGGAAAAATTTTGGCGGCTTCGACACAAGTTTCGAGGCAGGGCAATGATGAAAACACGTTGGCGGTTCGGCCGGTCACCCGGTTTGAATCCCAGGTCACCACTTATAAAAACAACCCTAGGGTTCCAAATCCCTTTCGTTTGCTTCCTCTCCTCTCAGCCCCCAGGCGATTTCCGACGAGCTTCAGGCAATTTCCGGCCAGCTTCTGCCCCAGATTTCGACGAACTTCCCGCGAGCTTTTCAGGCACCGACTGCACTTCAGGTGACCGTTCTTCCCTCCTTTCTTCAATCGTTCACTTCTTTCTCTATTTTTTCGTCGATTTTGCGACGTCTTTCGTTGGGATTCACCTCCCTCGCTATCTGTGGGGCCTGGAAACTTCTCTGAACATTTCTGGGTTTCACAAGTGAAGATGAACATCTTCAAACTGTTCTTGGCCGAGCCGAACTAGCCATGGCTGTTGGTTGAAGGCCAAGCCAATGGTCTCCCTGTGCTTAACCGCACTGGTTGATGCCGGACCGACTAACGGTGCCCTGCTATTTGTATTCTTTTCAGATCCAATCAATGGCATCGAAGAAAAGGTCCGACAAGCTCAAGCAGCTGTTGGATTCTCCAACCGATCTTTGGTACTTCAGAGAGGAGTGGAAAATCCCTGCTGACGTGAACATCATGCTTGCTCCCGTCAGCGATACAGAGCCGGGGCCGGAGTATGTGAACATCCCCATCATTGCCGTCATGGAGGGGGGAATTAGGTTCCCGCTTCACCCATGGCTGACTCATTTCTTCGACGAGCTCGACATCACATCGTCCCAAGTGACGGTGAACACACTTCGTATCCTGATGGGGGTGGTGAAGTTGAATGAAACCCTCCGTCGGGCGGACCGACTCAGCTTCGAGGATATCTTCGGCAATTATTCGGTCAGCTTCAACAAGAAGTCCAAGAAATATTACCTCGGCCGGAGGCCCAATCAGACCGACCTTATTGCAGATTTTCCAGACTCGAACAAGTATGCGGAGGACGTTATGATTGTCTCCGGCAACTTCTTTACTCCGGTGGGGGATCTCACCATTCCCTTCCGGAAGGGCGCCCCAAGTATACATTGCTTCCCTTGATCGCACCTTTTCCTTCTGTTGATGTTTTCTGATTTTATGTCTTCTTTTGCAGACTCCGGTCACCTCAGCAATTATAAGAACAAAGCCAACGCAGACAAAGTCAGGACGGTCTGCGAGCTTCCCAGGGATCGGCGGTCGGCTCCAACTTTGCTGGGGTATACGCCATCATATACCCATACTCTCAAGACTCGTCCAGCTCTTGCCGAAGCTTCCAGTTCACACCCTGTTGAACCGTCCTCACCTCACCCAGCCGAAGAAGAGATGGCCCCCCGAAAAGTCATTGATCTGGAGGCAGAGGTGCTCGGTGACGAGCCTGCTGCCATAGATGTCGATCCCTTAGTGGCTATCACTAAGGAGGTGCCGGCGGGCCAGACCAGAGTTGCTCCTTCAGAGGCCGAGCTGAGGGATGCTCGGGCGCAAAAGAGGGCCAGGCTGTATCAGGATACGCCTACTGCCGAACACTCTGCATCTGCCACAGAGAAGACGGCCATCCCTGATCCTGCGACCGTTGAGACGCGCAGGATCTTCTCAGAGGGCGGTGTAGGCGTGGGTGCCCAAGCTCTCTTACGAGGGTGTTGAGGCCGTTGAGGGCGACCTGCTGGCGGAGCACCCGTCCATGGCGATGGCGCTGCTCCAAGCCTTAACCCTATCGAGGGAGATGGAGCAGCTGCCCAAAGGCCCCCAGACCTGCTTCCGGCAGATGATGTACCACGGCGCCATGGTAAGATCATTTACTGATTGCTTTCAGATTCTGTCTTTCACTTCGGCATGGTTGCAATAATTTCTGACTTTCTTTGCAGATGATGGTTGCCGGCGCCGGTGTAGACCGACACATCGGTGATGTCCAGACTGCTCGCCGGACTGCAGAGAAGGAAGCCGATTTAGGCCGTAAGAAGCTTGAAGAGGCGGACAGCTCCTCGGTCGAGCTGAAAAATAAGGCCAAGTCTCTGGAAGCAAATATTCAAATAAACGTTGCCGAGCTGAGTGTGAAGAATGCTCGCATCGCTGCTGCGGATGCTGAGGTTCTTAGGCTGAAGGTCAAGCTAGAGGAGCAGAAGAATAAGATGGCTGTCGAGGCCGAAGCGGGGTACAACCGTGGGTTTGATGAGGCCGAGGCAGGATACTGCGATCAGGTGGCCCGGCTGAAGGAGAAGCTATTCAGAAAGGGCTGAGTCTGTGCCATGGTCTCAATGGGAGTTGAAGATCATGCTTTAGCTATGGGGGAAATCCCCCTCATGAGGTCGGCCAAGGGTGGAGCTTGGCTGAGATTTGCTCTGCCGGTGCCTCCTATTGTTGGGGCTGAGGCTACCGAGATGGGTTCTGTTGTGGCCGACCCTAATCCTCCAGTTGTTTGATGTGTTCTTTTGCTTCTTTTTCTTTTTTGCTTTTGTTTGTTTTTGTTTTTGGACCGAGCCGACCTGTGGCCGGTCCTAATCTTTTGAATAAACTTTTTTGCTAAGTCTTTTGTCTGCACGACTGCTTCTTCCATACTTGGTATGTGCCCTTCTTCCCCCAGTCGAGAAAAAAGTTTTGTTGTGGCAAAGCTTTGATCTCGGCTCGGTAGCACATTATAACAGCTTATACTTGTAGGTTGATTTGGCTCCACGTCGAGGTGACACTTGTACAATTTTTAGATAAATGAGAACTTGGTGGGTGCTTCGGTTTCATTGCCGAGGAAACATAAGTACGCTTTGTAGGTTAACGAAAACTTGGGATTTTGCTTCGGCATTGCCACCGAAGAGCTACATGCATGTTTTACAGATGAACAACAACTGTAAGCTTCTTGGGCAATGCCACTGAAGAGCTACGTGCACGTTTAGATGAACGACAAATGTAAGCTGCTTCGGCAATGCCACCGAAGAGCTGTATGCACGTTTTGTAGATGAACGACAACTGTAAGCTACTTCGGCAATGCAACTGAAGAGCTACATGCACGTTTTGTAGATGAACGACAACTGTAAGCTGCTTCGGCGATGCCACCGAAGAGCTGCATATACATTTTATAGATGAACGACAACTGTAAGCTGCTTCGGCAATGCCACCGAAGAGATGAATGCACATTTTGTAGATGAACGGCAACTGTAAGCCACTTCGGCAATGCCATCGAAGAGCTGCATACACGTTTTATAGATGAACGACAACTATAAGCCACTTCAGCAATGCCACCGAAGGGAAAGATAGGCAAAATTTGAGACAAGCATTTTTGAGAAGAGCCACTTCATTGATTGATAAGGCCCCTAGGCCAGATTACATGCTTGCTAATGATAGTGCCGCCTTAGGTTAGTAGCATTCCACGACCTTGGAATTGGTATGCCCTCTAGTTCCTCCACTTTGTAAGCCCCGGTCCTTGCCTGGCCGACCACTCTGTACGGCCCTTCCCAGTTGGGTCCGAGCTTACCGTCTAAACTCTTTTTCTTGTTTCCCACGACCTTCCTTAAGACAAGGTCATCAATCTTAAAGGCCCTTGGCCAGACCGTCCATGCAAAATTTCTTGCCACTCCTTGATGGTAAGACGCTAGTCTGATCCTGGCCAAATTTCTTCTTTCTTCGGTCAGGTCTAGGTCTTTCTCAATTTCTGCACTGTTGGTAGCTTCGTCAAATGCTTCGGTTCAGATTGTCGGCAACCTGGATTCCAATGGAATGATTGCTTCCATGCCGAAGGCCAGTGAGAATGGGGTTTGCCCTGTAGAGTGCCGAGGAGTTGTTCGGTAAGCCCACAGAACACTAGGAAGCTCTTCGGCCCATCTTCCTTCAAGCCTTCTTTTGATGCCGCTGTCGATCGTCTTGTTGGATGCTTCGACCTGGCCATTGCCTTGTGAGTAGTGGGGGGTAGAATTGTAGAATTTGATTCTGTGCTCGGCACAGAAATTGGTAAAGAGATCCCCCACGAACTGAGTGCCGTTGTCCGAGATGAAGGTGTACGGTATGCCGAAGCGAGAGACTATGTTTTCCAAGCAAATCTTTTAACGTCTTTATCTTCGATGGTGACCAACGGTTCGACTTCCACCCATTTAGAAAAGTAGTCCATTGCCGTGATCAAGAATTTGAATCCTCCTGGTGCCGTAGGGAGCTTGCCGACGATGTCCAAGCCCCACTAGGCAAATGGCCACGTGCTGGTCAACGGCGTCAACTCTTCGGCAGTCTGTCTGATAATTGGGGAGAACCTCTGGCAGGCATCACATTTCTTCACAATCTGATCCCCATCTTCTATCATCTTCGGCCACCAATATCCTTGCGAGATGGCCCGGTGAGTGATAGACCTTCCCCCTGTGTGGGCTCCGCAGCTGCCAGCGTGGAGCTCCTGTAATACTCCTTCCACCAGCGTTGGATGTACACAGAGGAGGTACGGTCCTGAGAAAGACAGTCTGTAGAGCTTTGATTGAGGGCCTAGCCAGAACCGAGCCGACTTGTGGACGATTCAGTGGGCTTCCCTCTTATCTTCT
>NMUG010010285.1:0-11000 GCA_002855965.1 Monotropa hypopitys | reverse complement strand
CAATATTTAAATAATATTATTTTCCTACATTTTCTTTTATTTATTGGGAATTTTCAATCATTTTAAAACTCTCTCCGAAATATTAATAATATTCCAATATTAATTCATATTTAATTGCTAATATATTTTTCTCTTAATATTCCATCAAATAATTATTTATTATTATTACAATAAAAATTCCTAATGTCTCTCAAACTTAATTAAATACGATTGAATTTAATTTACCTCAATTTAGTCTGATTTGGTTGAATCACAAAATGAATCTACGTTGCTTTTCAATTTCCACTAGCTCACCATACCGTGGCATCACTGCACGCACAATATCAAATACGGCTAAGAAAATACGCGTAATCGCACACATGCACGTTAATAAAAACTCACACGCTAACTAACATCACCTACACACTCACTGCCCAAAACAAATAACAGTCGTACATTTGCGGCACACAGAGCATACTATCACAGAACGACCCAAACACCCACGAACTCAGCCACCAAAACAATCAAACCCAACTCCAAAACCCAGTTATAAACAGTCTAAATACCATCCTTACACAACCACCAAATTCAACCTAAAAACATCTACATAGCTACTAAAACAAATCGCCCCCATTTGCCATTAACTCTGCCACAAAACAACCTTCAACCACACCCGAAAACCACCGGCAATCAGCCCTCGAAAACCACCCACCAACATCCCCCGAAACCCAACCACGAACAGCCTGGAATTGTCATCGAACAGTTGCTGAGCCACCACAGAAAACAACCAGTAACGCCACTCCGACAGCCACCGCACGCCACCAAACATCACCACATACACACACATGGAGACACAATCGCACACACACACTGTGATACATAGCACCTTACCTCAATCGAAATGCGCCACAGCCGAGCCGACATCACAAGCCAAACCAGCCACCACGCGACTGCCGCAAGCCATCATCGTGCCACTCCCGCTACTCGCCGCCTGTTGCCGCCGCCTGTGGCCCATCGCCCTTGCTTCCTTCGCGCTGATGCACACCGACGATGCGCGTCAAACGCTGCTCCGTGCAGCCCATCGTCACCTCTCCGCAGCACTGCACCTCTCCCTCCTTCTCCTCTGCATCGCCGGTGGTCTCCACCTGTTGCTGTCGCCCCCGTCGCTGCTCTCCCTCTCGATCTCCCTCGCGTCTCTTTCTCTTCTTGCACCATTTCTCTCTCCCCGATGTCTGTTTCTATCCCCACCTCTCTGTTGTGTTTCGTGACAAGATTTGGAAATGGGGGGCAGGTGGCCTCCCTCACGACAATTCTATTTTTTAAATTTTTAATTAACAATTTACATATAATACCCATTAACAACATTTCTTATTACAATTAGGCCCACAGATGTTTAATAAATTTTTTAAATTCCTTTACGTTACAATTTTCCGTCAATCGGATTCAATTCCATGAAAATTAAATTTTTCAATCGCAAATTAAAATAATTAATAATTTCTTCGTCTCTTTAAAAATTCTAATTTGGTCTGTATTTAATTTAATTTAAATCCACGCAACTAAAACGATTTCCTTGAAATTTTTTAAATTAATCTCATATTTAGAACTAATAATTTCCTCTAATCTCACTATGATTTTTAATTAACTTATATAATTATAAATTTGAGATATGGGACTCACACAACCAATGCCAGGATCAAATTTTCTAGAGGCAAGTATTTGGTTTCTGCATCAAGGAGTGTTTTATTGACATAATAAATTACTTTGTAATGACCCGTACGTATTTTCTAAATATGTTTCCGGAATTAAATTCGTTTTAAAATCGATTAATGAATTTTAGTATGGATTCTTTGGTTCCCGTTGAGGATTATAGTTGTGTGTTGGACCCCTTGTCGGTCCATCCTTTTGGTCCGTATTTAACTCGGGATGTTCCGGGAAGTCCCGGGAGGTGTTATAGTCGAGGTTGGGCTTCATTATAAAAAATGTTGCATTTTTCCCAGCGTCGACCGGTCGGCTATGGTTGCCGACCGGTCATGACATTTCAGTAGGGATTTTATAAGTGCGTCGACCGATCCACTATAACGCCGTTAACCGGTCGCGACATTCCAGTAGGGTTTTGTATAAAGCCTCGACCGATCGAGCTGAAAGCGTCGACCGGTCGCCATGAGTAAAAATGATATCCGAATTTTAAATGAAGGGCAGTTGTTTCATTTCGCGTAGGGGGTATATATGTGTTCTTGCCCATGAATTTGAGCAATTCCTAACCCTAAGAATATCCCTCTCTCTACCTCTCAAGGTTTCTCCTCTCCCTTCTCTCTAGGATTTGATCCATTCCCTCAAGGATTTTGAAGATGGTGCTTTGAGAAACATTGTTCCCCTCGCCGAGACCTCTGATGGGCATAGTTCGCGTTGGTGTCAAGACACCCTCACCTGGGGTTTCCTTCATTGTTGAAACTTGAGGTAAATATGCCTCTATCTTGTGTTTATGTGGTTATGTTAGGGCATTAATTTGATTTACAAGATTAAAATCAAAGGTTTTCTCTAAAAATCATGTTTTTGGAAATCAAGAATTTGACAGATTTGATTAAATGAAATTGGACTCATCCTTGCATTGGATTTGAATGTTCTTGGTGGTTGTGAGAATATGTGATAGTCAATTGGACCCTTGTGTGCACTTGTGCACGTCAAGTGTTTGGTGTAATGCCTTAGAGAGAGTAAGGCGGTGTAGGTGTGAATTCGTCACACTAGACTAGGGAACTCGTTCCTAGGCTATCGATATTTGGTGTGGAAATGATTGGGTGAATTCGTCATCCTCGATTTGGGAACTCGTCCCTCGTAGGCAAATTCGTTGCCCTTGATGGAGAACTCGTCTCCTTTGATTCGTATTTGAAAACCTACTCAATTCACCTAAACAACCAACTAAAATCAATAAGAAATTCATGGACTCGATGACTTTGTGACCAAATGATGTGGTCTTCGAATGTTTGTAAATCAGTGCATCCCTCGTGGCAATTTGTGAGTTGGTGTATTCCTCGTGACACCTCGTACTTCAGTGCATTCCTCGTGACACCTCGTGTGACAGTGCATCCCTCGTGGCACTTCGTGAGTGGGTGCATTCCTCGTGGCACCTCGTGTGATAGTGCATCCCTCGTGGCACATCGTGAGCAAGTCAACCCTTGAACTTGTCAATGTGACTATAAATCGATCCCGGGCTTAATGGTTTTTAAATTGGTTTTCGAAATATAGTCCATGTTGGGGTAGGCCAATCCTTACTCATGGGATGGTTCGAGACTCGTGTGACTATTTTAAATGATAGTCCACGTTTGGGGTAGGCCGGTCCTTTCTTGTGGGACGGTTCGAGACTCGTGAGTGTGATAGTTTTACCATGTCGTCATGGAATGGTCAAGGTTGAGATAGTGGGTCCTTACGACCTTTGTACTAGGGTACGTTGTCTAATTATATGGACAGGGGGTACTTGGTAAAGAGAAGGTTTTGACTTCTGTTACTAGTAGTCTTGGACAAGATAGAAAGGCTTGGGTTTCTCTTGTGTGCTTGCATAGATGAAAAACATGGTTAGACTTATGAGTCTTGACTTGGATAGTGACTTGGTAGTGGTGTTTGAGATTGTGTGAGTGATGGCATGCTTGGGATTGCATCATAGGAATTCACACCACTTGCACATGTCACCGTAATTGCATTTACACTTGATAGGTGCATATTTACTGGGTCTTTATGACTCAACCTTCTTTTTACAGTTTTATGCAGGTTTGCATGGTTTGGTAGCTTGCAGCGGGAGTTGGCTTTGGCTTGCTCTACTTTCTTTCAGTGAGGAGCATTCTTTTGTATTTCATTTTTGGATCATTGTAATAATCCCCCTCTCCCCTTTACTTATAGTTTGAACTTTAATTCAAATGTAAAGGTTTTGTGTATGTTTCAATTGCAAGCAAGTTTATTGTAAAGGCATTGTTGTATTTTATTTCCAAGTAAGTTCCAATTGAAAGAAATTGTAAATATGTGTTTTGACTATTCACGGCCCCTTGTGATGTGATTTGGTTAATGTGGTTTATAAATAATCATTTTTTATTCATTTCAAAAAAATGGTTTGAAAATCCGGGAAGTGACAACTTGGTATCAGAGCTTTCGTTCGAAAACCTTGGAACCTTGTGGAAACTTTTAGTTTCAATGGGTTTTGCATGTGCTTTCCATGGAGTCTTTTGTGTATTTGCATGCATTGAGAGTTGAATGGCATTGGTATGCCCTTGTTTTAGGTATAGGAATTTGGCATTAGTATACCCTTGATTGAGGCATAGGAAGTTGGCATTAATATGCCCTTGTTTGAGGCATAGGAGTGGTATTGGTTCTCGGATGAGTTTGATTTCCGCTAGTTTATTGGAGATGGTATGTGTAGATACATATGTACGTTGAGTATATGGTTATTCTTCCTAGCACACGATATGGCTTGGCTTATATTTTGTGGTTGGCGATTTATGAGCATAGTGCTATTGTGATTCGTATATTGAATGTGTTATTTGTGTACTTGCTAGGATTTATCATCGCTAGTTGCTTCGGTTTCCAGTATGGCTACTCGTCATAGAGGCCGTAGAGCTCGTCAGGAGCATCAGAAAGTTTCAATGGAAGAGGTTCGTGGAGAGGAAAATGTTGCAGTGGATCAAGAATAAGGACCAGTGGATCCGAGATTATTTGCGAGGCAGCTTTCCGAGGCCATGGTTGAAGCCACGAGAGCAGTTCAAGCCCCTAGGGCTAGGGGTATTAGCCATGTGATGGAGGATTTACGTAAGTTCCGTATTATGAACCCCCTAGTTTCAATGGAGAGGATGAGCTTATTGAGGTCAATCATTGGCTTTCTGGAATTTGTATGGCATTGGACACCCTTCACATCGTTGAGGATGAGGTGCGAGTGTCTTTTGCATTCTATCAGTTGGTCTGTGAAGTCGGAGAGTGGTGGAGTTCCATAGTTGAAGCCAAGAAAGATGCGCGGAGGTTGGGTAGAGTTACGGATCCGGGGTTAGTTGATGATGATGTGGGTACCATATCTTGGGAGCACTTCATTTCTACCTTCGAGGATCAGTACTTCCCAGAATCTTTTCGTGAGCAGTTGCAGATGTAGTTTGAGTTGTTGCAGCAGGGTGACATGACGGTCTCCCAATACGCGATCAAATTCCAGTCCTTGTCCCATTTTTCTCCAGAGTTGGTCAGTTTAGAGGATCGCATGTGTAAGAGATTCGAGCGGGGTCTCCGTCTCTCCATCCGGAGACTTATTGTTGGGAAGTGCATTCGTTCATTTGCCACTATGTTGGATCGTGCCAGGGCTATTGAGCCTATTTGCGAGGAAGAAGAGAAAGAAGTCAGAGTGTGGGAGCCTCGTCGGCAGTCTTTTGTTTCAAATTCCACATATACTTCAGGTAGTATTGGGAGGAAGCGGAAAAGAGGTCATTCTCTTTTTCGGAGCCAACAGGGTTCTCAGCCTATCGTCGGTGTTGGAGTTGCAGTAGAGCCACCTAGAAACCATATTTTTTCCCATCACTACCATCAGGAAGGGAACTACCGATCTCGGTGTCCCCAGGTTACTTGCTTCGAGTGCGGTCAGTCAGGACATGTGGGAAGAATTTGTCCACAAAGGAGAGGCGTGCAAGGAGAGATATCAGTTGGGCATCACTTGTCGATTGGGTCACGAGTTAAGCAGTTTCAGAAGGAAGTCAAAATCAGCAACTTCCTCACCAGTCATTCTCACCCAGTCCTCAGTTTGAGAGAGGAACCAGTTCCAGAGGTGCGCGTCAGGATTCAATTCAGAAAGGCAAGCAACCAGTGGAGCAGATGACTCGTGGTAGAGTGTACACGATCACCACGGCAGATCCTTAGCCTCCGGTTTCTCTATCTTAGTGGACTTGTTTTGTATTTGCTTGTCCTAGATGTATTGCGTGTTGTTGGGATTGCCAACTTGTTGTGTTTTTCTAGTAGCATTGTGAACTCGGTTTGACGCTATGTGTTTTGTTTGGATGTTGCTTCCCTTTGTGAACATCGTTTGTAATAATCTTCTTGGTTGAGATTCTCATTGCCTAGTTCGGAAGTTTCTTGTCGCAAGTTCTTTGGTCTTGTGCTTCATAAACTGATGCCACGATTATTTAAATTGTAATCTCACTTTCGTTGAAATTGTGGATGAGTTGTGTTGGTTGTCTTGTGCCACCTTGTTCTTGTTGTGATGGCCAAACTTGGTGTTCGCTCTCCACTTGTTTGATCGACGTGTCTTTCGGAATCGTTCTTGCTTCCTTGAAATTCCACATCCTTGTGCCCTAAGTATGGGTAGATTGTTAGATACATTGGGAACGAGTAATCGAGTCGGTTATTCTTACACCTTCAGTGTGGAATCGACCGGGTGTGTGTTTCTTTGATTGTGTGGTATAAGGATGACCCTATAACTTAGGTTGAGAATAGTGTCCGGCCGGCACCTCTCAAACTTTAATTGTAGTGGTCACTTGATTATCGCATTGGGTGTGTGTATGTGTGGGGATGTGTGTGTACCCGTGGGTAGTGTGACGAAATTGTAAATCGCGTGTATGCGAGTTTGTAGATTGATAGTGGAGTGTTGACGATCGCAAAACAAATTCGTTCCTTATTGTGAATGTTGTCGTAAGACGGTTGTTGGTTCCTAGTTCTTGAGGAGACAAATCCCTTGTGGGATCCTCCGTCCTTTGTGCCTTTGGCGAGATCAATTCTAGTGCCGACGTGTACCTTTCGTGTCGGCTTGTCCACACCGTATCGGGAGTTGTCCCATTATTTCTTTTGTGTGGTGCACGGGTTTTTCTCAAGTTTGGGGTTCCTTGGTCGTGAACTTTGTTTCTCTAACCTTAGTAAATTTCGGGGACGAAATTCTTTTAAGGTGATTGAGGTGTAACGACTCGTATTTTCTAAATATGTTTCCAGAATTAAATTCGTCCTTAAAATCGATTAATGAATTTTAGTATGGATTCTTTGGCTCCCGTTGAGGATTAGAGTTGGGTGTTGGACCCCTTGTCGGTCCATCCTTTTGGTCCGTATTTGACTCGGGATGTTCCAGGAAGTCCCGGGAGGAGTTATGGTCGAGGTTGGGCTTCATTTTCAAAAATGTTACATTTTTTTCCAGCATCAACCGGTCAGGATGTGGTTGCCGACCGGTAGTGACATTTCAGTAGGGATTTTACAAGTGCGTCGACCGGTCCACTGTAACGCCGTCAACCGGTCCCGACATTCCAGTGGGGTTTTGTATAAAGCCTCGACCGGTCGAGCTGAAAGCGTCGACCGGTTGCCGTGAGTAAAAATGCAGTCCAAATTTTAAATGAAGGGCAGTTGTGTCATTTCGCATAGGAGGGTATATATGTGTTCTTGCCCATGATTTTGAGCAATTCCTAACCCTAAGAATAGTCCTCTCTCTCTACCTATCAAGGTTTCTCCTCTTCCTTCTCTCTAGGATTTGATCCCTTCTCTCAAGGATTTTAAAGATTGTGCTTTGAGAAACATTGTTCCCCTCGCCGAGACCTCTTGATGGGCATAGTTCGCGTTGGTGTCAAGACACCCTCACCTGGGGTTTTCTTCATTGTTGAAGCTTGAGGTAAATATGCCTATATCTTGTGTTTATGTGGTTACGTTAGGCCATTAATTTGATTTACAAAATTAAAATCAAAGGTTTTCTCTAAAAACCATGTTTTTGGAATTCATGAATTTGACATGTTTGATTAAACGAAATTGGACTCATCCTTGCATTGGATTTGAGTGTTCTTGGTGGTTGTGAGAATATGTGATAGTTAATTTGATGTCTAGGACATGTATTCCAATTATTGAAGTTTAATGGAAATTGGGAGTTGTGTCCTAGGAGTTTAATTAATGGAATTGAGCGGTGATCTTGTGCCCACTAGGTGTTTGATAGAATGCCCGAGGGGCTTACGAGTATAATTCATGGTTTCGTAGGATGGTCAAGCCTTGGTGAGGCCCTTGTGTGTGGCCCTTGATTCTTGGATGATGAGTTAAACTCAAGGTTTGTAAGATGGCTGGGTCTTACTTAGTCCCTTGTGTGTGGCCTTGAGCTTATGGTTGATGAATTGGATTATGGATTAGGTGTCCTTGGTGACTAGGACCCTTATGTGCACTTGTGCACATCAAGTGTTTGGTGTAATGCCTTAGAGAGAGGAAGGCAGTGTAGGTGTGTGAATTCGTCACACTAGACTAGGGAACTCGTTCATAGGCTATCGATATTTGGTGTGGAAATGATTGGGTGAATTCGTCATCCTCGATTTGGGAACTCGTCCCTCGTAGGCAAGTTCATTTCCCTTGATGGAGAATTCGTCTCCTTTGATTCGTATTTGAAAACCTACTCAATTCACCTATATTAAACAACCAACTAAAATCAATAAGAAATTCATGGACTCGATGACTTTGTGACCAAATGATGTGGTCTTCGAATGTTTGTAAATCAGTGCATCCCTCGTGGCACTTTGTGAGTTGGTGTATTCCTCGTGACAACTCGTACTTTGGTGCATTCCTCGTCGCACCTCGTGTGACAGTGCATCTTACGTGGCACTTCGTGAGTGGGTGCATTCCTCGTGGCACCTCCTATGATAGTGCATCCCTTGTGGCACATCGTGAGCAAGTCAACCCTTGAACTTGTCAATGTGACTATAAATCGATCCCGGGCTTAATGGTTTTTAAATTGGTTTTCGAAATATAGTCCATGTTGGGGTAGGCCAATCCTTACTCATGGAATGGTTCGAGACTCGTGTGACTCTTTTAAATGATAGTCCACGTTTGGGGTAGGCCGATCCTTTCTCGTGGGACGGTACAAGACTCGTGAGACATGTTTTTAAAGTGATGTTAAGCCGGGAGTCGAACAAACTAATAAAGTAAGATAAATCAATTCACCAATGTATACCTATATAGATATGTATATATAGGATAGGAAAGGATATGTGACGTCCTATGTGGTTTGGTGGATTGGATGGAGATAAACTAAGTCATGGAATTAGCTATTGGTTTTGGATACGGAGTTTGGCTTGTGTACAATAGTCGGTGACGGTACCCCTAGAGATGGGTTGTGTTCTTGGGAGTGTCCTCCCTAGTAAGTGTGATAGTTTTACCATGTCGTCGTGGAATGGTCAAGGTTGAGATCGTGGGTCCTTACGACCTTTGTACTAGGGTACGTTGTCTAATTACATGGACAAGGTGTACTTGGTAAAGAGAAGATTTTGACTTGTGTTACTAGTAGTCTTGGAGAAGATAGAAAGGCTTGGGTTTCTCTTGTGTACTTGCATAGATGAAAAACGTGGTTAAACTTATGAGTCTTGACTTGGATAGTGACTTGGTAGTGGTGTTTGAGATTGTGTGAGTGATGTCATGCTTGGGATTGCATCATAGGAATTTACACCACTTGCACATGTCACCGTAATTGCATTTACACTTGATAGGTGCATATTTGATGGGTCTTTATGACTCAACCTTCTTTTTACAGTTTTATGCAGGTTTGCATGGTTTGGTAGCTTGCAGCGGGAGTTGGCTTTGGCTTGCTCTACTTCCTTTCAGTCAGGAGCATTCTTTTGTATTTCATTTTTGGATCATTGTAATAATTCCCCTCTCCCTTTTACTTATAGTTTGAACTTTAATTCAAATGTAAAGGTTTTGTGTATGTTTCAATTGTAAGCAAGTTTAATGTAAAGACATTGTTGTATTTCATTTCCAAGTAAGTTCCAATTGAAAGAAATTGTAAAGATATGTTTTGACTATTCACGGCCCCTTTGATGTGATTTGGTTAATGTGGTTTATAAATAATCATTCTTTTATTCATTTCAAAAAAATGGTTTGAAAATCTGGGGCGTGACATGTTTTCTGCTCGGCATCTTCTTCCTTGACCAGAACAACGTTTACTGCATGCTCAGACACTGCAAGATAAATCTTTAGTACATCTTTTGATTCTGGTGTGACAATCAATGGGGACTGGCAAGATATTTCTTCAGCTCCTGAAAAGCATTCTCACAATCTTCTATCCAACTACAGGTAGCTTGTTTCTTCAGAAATTGGAAAAAGAGTTTACATCTATTAGATGATCTGCTGATAAATCTGTTGATCGCGGCTACCATTCCTATAAGTCTTTGAACTTCACTAGTCTTTTGGGGACTTTGAAGATTCTGCAGAGCTGCAATCTGATCCAGATTTGCTTCTATTCCTCTTCTAGTGACCAAATGGCCCAAGAATTTCCCCGAACTAACACCAAAAGCACATTTTGAGGCATTAAGTTTTAACTTAAAATTTCTGAGTACCTCAAAAGTTTAATGTAAATATGCCAAGTGAGATTCTGATTTTTTGGATTTGATCACCATATCATCAATATAAACCTCCAGATTCTTGTTAATCATTTCTCCGAACATCTTTAATGTCAGTCTTTGATGTGTCGCTCCATCATTCCTTAAACCAAATGGCATCACCTTATAACAATAAAGACCTCTGGGAGTAATGAATGAGGTTTTTTCTTGATCAGGCTCAAACATTGCTATTTGGTGATACCCTCTATAAGCATCCAAGAAGCTCATTCTTTCAAACCCAACTGTTGCATCTACAAACTGATCAATCTTTGGCAAATGAAAGCTGTCTTTTGGGCAGGACTTATTGAGATCTGTAAAATCAACACATACTCTCTATTTACCATTCTTTTTCTTCATAACAACTATATTAGTCAACCAATCCAGGTAATACACCTCCTGAATTGCTCCTGTCTTCAAAAGGTTATCCACCTCTTCAATAACAGCATTTGTATGTTGCACGACAGACCTCCTCCTCTTTTGCATAACTGGTTTGAAACTTGGATTGACATTCAAGTGGTGGAAAATTACTTCTGGGTCAATCCCATGCATCTTCTGAGGTGTCGAAGCAAAAACATCAATATGATCCATTAAGAGCTGGACCAAACTTTCTTCATCCTCTCGCAGCAACTCCTTTCCAATCAAAAAATATCGCTCCTCATCAGATGGATAAGCAACAACTTT
>NMUG010010284.1:0-11001 GCA_002855965.1 Monotropa hypopitys | reverse complement strand
ACCAAGATCACTGACTTGCCTTTTGAAATGGGTAATCCTTCTACGAAATCCATTGAAATGTCTGACCAAGCTCGTTCTGGAATAGCCAAGGGTTGCAGATAACCAGGACTAGCCACCGTTTCTGTTTTATTTCTTTGGCATACATCACACTCTTGCATGAATTATTTGAGTTCCTTCTTCATACTTTTCCAATAAAAAGATCTTTTAAGTCTCTTGTAGGATTTATCTGGTCTAGAGTGCCCACCTACTGGACTGCTGTGAATTTCTGAAAAAATGAGATCTTTGGTAGTCTTGTCCTGACCAACTACCTGTTGGATTTGTTTGAACTTGGGAAATGAGATTTTGAAGATCAGTATCTTTCTGCACAGAATCCTTAAGAGCTTGTAACCATGTTGGTTGAACCACAGTTAAAGCCAAATTGTTAGAGTCTATCTCACTTTCATACCTCGATAAAGCATCAGCTGCAACATTTTCCTTTCCTGCTTTAAAAACAATATCATAATCAAATCCCAGGAGTTTAGTTAACCATTTTTGTTGCAATGGTGTTGACAATCGTTGATCCAACAAATACTTCAAACTGAGATGATCAGTTCTGATCAAAAAATGTCTCCCCAAAAGGTAATGTCCCCACTTCTGAACAGCATACACCACTGACAATAACTCCTTTTCATAAGTGGAAAGCCCTAAATGTTTATGTGCCAAAGCCTTACTGATGAAGGCTATAGGATGATCCTCCTGCATCAAAACAGCCCCAATGCCACCACCTAAAGCATCACATTCAATTACAAAAGTCTTATTATAATTTAGCATTGCCAACACTGGGGAAGTAGTTATGGCTACCTTCAAAGACTTAAAAGATTCTTCTGCTTCCCTTGTCCATCCAAATGCATCCTTCTTTAAAAGATCAGTAAGAGGTTTACTGATTCGTCCATAACCTTTGATGAATCGCCTGTAGTACCCGGTGAGTCCTAGAAATCCCCTTAAAGACTTAACAGATGTAGGTTTTGGCCATTCCACCATACTTTTTAACTTCACAGGATCAGCTGCCACCCCTAAATCTAATATAATGTGGCCCAAATATTCCAAACTATGTTGTCCAAACACACATTTGGAAGATTTAACAAACAACTGGTGGGTGCGTAATACTGAAAAAGTTGTGGTTAAATGGATCAAATGCTCCTGAAAAGATCTACTGTAAATGAGGATATCATCAAAAAAACCAAGATAAATTTCCTTAGGTATTGTTTGAAGATCAGGTTCATGAGACTTTGAAAGGTTGATGGTGCGTTAGTAAGCCCAAAGGGCATTACTAAGAATTCATAATGGCCTTCGTGCGTCTTGAAAGCTGTTTTTTCAATATCCTCAGAATGTACTCTAATCTGATGATAACCAGCTCTTAGGTCAAGTTTGGAAAAAAACCTTGCTCCGTGTAATTCATCCAAAAGCTCGTCAATTATAGGAATGGGAAGCTTATCTTTAACAGTAATCTTATTAAGTTCCCGATAATCCACACACATTCGCCAAGTATTGTCTTTCTTTTTAACCAAAAGATCTGGAGAAGAAAAGTGACTAATACTTGGTCTAATAAATCCAGAATTAAGCATGTCTTTAATCACCTTTTCTATCTCATTTTTTTGCAAGTAAGAATACCTGTAAGGTTTGACGTGAACTGGAGCACTGCCTTTGTTCAAAATGATTCTGTGATCACACAATCTGGATGGAGGAAGTGTGGTGGGTTCTGAAAAAATATCAGAATACTCCTGCAAAAGGGGAGTGACGGCTTCAGGTATTTGGATTTGTTCTTCACTTCCTGTAAGACTATTTACTTGAGCCACATATCCTTGCTTCATGTACTGTAATGTTTTTTCCATTTGCTTGAGAGAAACTTGTTCAAACTTCCATTGATTATTCCCTTGTAGTTCAATAGCCTTGTCATGATAGGAAAACTTCATCAACAGATTTTTGAAATCCCATATTACTGGTCCTAACGTGCTCAGCCATTGAACACCCAAAACCATATCACATCCTCCTAACGATAGAAGCCTCACCTCTGCTGTAAATTGTTGACCCTGCATTTCCCAGACTAATTGCTTACACATAGCTCCACTACTTAGCTTGGTTCCATCTGCCACAGCCACTAGCAATTGTGGGGTAGGATCTATTACACAACCAGAATTCTTGGCAACTGTAGGATCAATAAAATTGTGAGTACTACCAGAGTCAACTAAAATAGTTACATGTCTTCCTTTTATCATTCCCTGAATTCTCATAGTTTTGAAAGAAGCACATCCTGATAATGCATGCATGGATATTAAAACATCGTCTTCCTGTACCTCTTCCATGGCCTCCTGCTCCTCATCTTCCACAATTAACAAGTATAGTTGCCTACTTAAGCACATATGACCCCTGGTATATTTTTCATCACAATTGAAACATAACCCCTGTTCTTTCTTTTGTTCCATCTCTCGCTGTGTCAGTTTTTTAACAGTAAAATGAGGATTAGCAGGATTTACCTGAGGCATATTAGGACTGGGTTTAGTCAAAAGATTGACCTTTGATTCCCCAGATCCCCCACTTGAATTGAATGTTTTAGGTACAGAGAGATTAAAGGGCATAGCTCATGTTACAGGTTTAGCTGGAACTCTAGCTCTTCTTGCAATCGCTTCAATGGTTTCTTCTTGTAATCTTGCCAACCCAATCGCCTGGGACATGGTATTTGGCTGGAACATTTTGACTCTAGCCTGAATGTCGTCTCTTAATCCACTAAGGAAACAACTCACAAAAAATTCTTGATTTAATCCCCTGGTTCGATTTGATAACTCTTCAAATTTTTCTTGATAAATCTTCACGGATGAGTTCTATTTTAATTTGGTCAGTTCTCCCACTGCATCTTCATACACATTAGTGCCAAATCGAGTTCTAAATCCTGTTTCAAACTCCTGCCAACTCATGGGATTCTAAATTTTTTCATACCACTGATACCATTGAATGCCTTTTTCGTCTAAGTGCATAACAGCCAACTTAACTTTCTGTTGTTCTTGTACACTATTATTAAACTCAAAAAAACGAGTGCATTTGTATAGCCAGACATCAGGATCTTCACCCCATACCTTGGAAAATCAATTCGTGCAAATCGAGTCTGAACAATTCCATTAGTTGAAGTTTGATTTGCATGTGAACTCTGAGCCGCTTCTTCTGGATCTTGAATATATACCCTTGCTGCCAATTGATCAAACTTCATGTTGGTGGAAAGAATCAATTCTTTCAGTTCTTTGATCGAACATTCTGTACTCTCCTTTAAGCTCTGAATGGCTTCTTCATTACGCCTTTGTTCTTGAGAACGTGTATCCATGGTGAAATGGTAAGGTCCAAGAAAAGTGTCTCTGATACCAAATGATAGGTACTAATACTTATCGATCTAGTTTTGTATTCTCACGAATACGATTTAGGGTTTACTCTGGTTTGTGTTTACTATAGGTAAGAAAAAGATGCGAGAAAGAAATCTAGAGCTCTCGTCCAGATGAAGGTAAGCTAGAACTCTCGTCCAATTTACTAGAGCATTAATCGTCAAAAACGTAAGTATTCCATTACATCACCTACATTATATACAACGGAATGTTCAACTAACTCCATACAGTTTATTTAGCTAACCAACTAACTGATCATCTGTTACAACTAACTATCCAGCTGTTAACCAGCTGTATTAACCACTTCTACGCATTAGTTAAGTACTCCTGGTAAGCAGGACGTATCATCCAACTCGAATATATGCACCAAAAAATCGCAAATAGTTTATCAGCGAGAAACCCACAACTTGTACAGCTATCTATGCATAGGAGATACATACCAAAAAATCAGATAAAAATTTTCAAACTTGGGTCTCTCTAAAACCCATATCTGAACCCAAAACCCACATTTATACACACTAAGTGTAATAGTTCCATATCAGCGGAATCAGAATGCTTGGGACAAATTTTGCGAAAGTTAAAGCTAAAATAAAATCGCTAACCTCCTGGTAGAAATCAGCGAGGCGCTTTATGTCTGATGATTCTCTCGATACGTGGTTGAGGCATGCCCCTTTAGCTGCCGCCATTTCCAGAGCTTCTGTGGCTGGTTCTTCACCTCTGATCTGCTTCGAGTGTTGCGAATGATTTGAGTGCCTTGATTTTATATATATAGCGTTTGGGATTCATTAATTATTTAAAAAATACTTAATTTGATCTGTGGCTAAGATTATAACTTGAATAAGGATTAAAATACATGAAATAATATAAATAATTAAGAAGACTGAAATATAGAATGTGCTTAAATGTAGGAGTGCCCTAGTCCAATATTTAGTGGCATTTGTGAATCATGTGTTTTCTTTGGAGGATAAGGTGGTAGTTTAACTTTAAAATCTGAAGTGATGATTTAGTGGTGGGGACACTATTGGCACAGGTTGATATGAACATGTATATTGGTATTGGGATAAAAAGGCTCAATTATTGGCATTATAGATTGGCTAGTAGTAGTTTTTTTATTATGTTTGTTTTATTTATATGACTCGTTTGTTTTGGATTTTTAATTTTAAAATCTGAATTAATGAACTCGTGGTGCGAACACGATTGGCACAAGTTGATGGTATCGAGGTAAAAAGGCTCAATCATTGATATTATGGATTGACTAGTAGCAGTTTTTTTATTATGTTTGTTTTATTTATATGACTCGTTTGTTTTGAATTTTTATTTTAGTCTATGTTATTTACTTAGGCCTTATTGTTTTGGGCCCATGTTTTTTTAGAGTTAGACTCTTATTTATACCCTAAGTTTGGAGTACTATAGATTATTGAATAATAAAGTATTGAGTTGATTTCCCCTTCTCTCTTGGCCTCTTCTTCTCTTCTAATCTCTTCTCTCTCTTTAATTTCTTTGTCATTTATTTGGTTATACATCAACTTTGGTATTAGAGCAAAACATCGATTCAGATTCACCAATCTCGTACAAATCCTAATCCAAAATCCGCTCTTACACTTTTCGAATTTGACCATTACCAATCGTGCACTGCAGCAATCGTTCACTGTGTATCAGAATAGCATGGCTGTTCACTCTCGAGAGCTGTCTTCGTCGTTATGTGCAAACAGAATCTGTTTTTGCAAACTCGAGCAGCCTCTCTCGCGAACAGCTTCTCTCGCGAACAACAATGTCTCTTCGGTGAATGCCATTTCAGATCTGTTTAGTCTCGAACCCTAGATCAGACCATCGCCGACAGCGTCGCCAGTAGCCGGCGACCACCATCGGCCAACCCTCGTCGCCTGCAACCTCCCGACGCTCCTTCACGCGCCACTTCCCCTGCCGCATGTCAGATCTACTCATGGCGCCTTCTCTTTGTGCGTGGAAGCGCGTGTCACGCCCCATCCCTAATAACTGTAAAGCCAGCTATCCAGAGATGACACGTGGCATAACATCTACTAATCACAACTTACTCACTAAACCACAACCGAAAATAAAAATTCAGATTATAAATCTCTAATACAATAAACTCTGATGGTACAGACTTAAAATAAATAAAAAGAAACTCCTCGACAACATATCTAAAGAAAATTCACTACAACAACTCAAACTGGTCAACATGACCGATAAACAAATGTTAACTGAAGCATGTATATTGCACGAGAGGTATTCAAAATAATATCAATCAACATATAATATGTGTAGATGATGAGTAAACCTTAAAAAGGTGTAACTGAGTGTGTATTGTTATTTACATTACTTATGTAATGGAAACGAATTAAAGTGAAAAATTATGTGTTAAAAAATGGGTAAGCAAAGCATGATAACAAATGGGTTAATGTGGTACTTCAAAGCTTATCCACGTATTCTCTCATTTTACTTCAGACTATTATCTTGTTATGTTTCACTTTGTTAATCATGCGTATAGATGTTCAGATCTCATAAATTCCTAGATTTCATTGCTGTGTTTTTTTATTGCTTGGAAATTCAAATTGAGGAGACATTTGGGTTCGGGTCCACTACAATCTACTTGGATTGCTTTTGCTTATTTAGTCGGTATTGGCGGTGTTGATTGGCAAGTGATCTTGGTAGTTAGTCATTTGTAACTTTATTGAGTCTTTTAGTTTATTGTGGTTCTTTTCTTGGTATTGTAAGGTTGTAATTAGTTATCATTGAGAGTTTTAGTATTTCACTGTGTCATGGTGTAGTCTTGGTACATTTTGTTTTGGAGTTTATAGTTTATGAGTTCTGATGTTAGAACTAGAGGTGTTATCGGTTCAGTTTTCGGTCGATTTTTGGGTAGTCTGCCCCGAAACCGATCGGTTCGGGGATTGCAAAATGTTAATCGATACCGATTGGGAAATATCACGGTTTTGTATCAGTTCGGTTACGATCGGTTTGGGTCGGGTTTTCGTTTTTTTTTAAAATGGGTCCGATTGGGCTGGAAATTTAAAAATAGAATTGAATTCATATTAAACAATAGTCCAGTAACCTAAATTAAATAAAAAAATAAAAAAACTGAGTTAATACCAGTCCACAAATAAAAAACTGAGGAAATGGGCCTTATTTAATTGTTAGGGTACATTAGGTTGGACTGGGCTACACTGTAGAACAAATTAGGTTGGGTCGGGTTCGGTCAGGCCGGATTTTGTTAAAAATCTAAAACCGAAACCGAACTGAATTTTTTTTAAAATATCCGTAAACCAAAACCGAATAGAACAAATTTTGGACCGACCGAAACCGATTTTTTCGGTCGATTTTTTTTCGGTCGAGTTCAGGTTTCCGTTTTTTACACCCCTAGTTAGAACAATTGTGGTTAGTTAGAGATTTTGATTTATACCAGTCGTTGAAAGTTTGAGAATTTTGATAATATTTTGTCACTAATACTGTTATTCATTTAATTTAATATTTATTGGGACAAGATGTGACATACAATGTCGTAAAGGTCTGTACTTTTGTGGGTTTTATTATTCATGAAATAGAAGTGAGTTTAGCTTACATTGTTTTTTTTCTAAATACGGTCGATAGTTTATGATTTTTATACTATTTTGTGTAATTTTTTATTTTTTTATTCATATCGAATAGAGGAATCAAGAAAATATAAAATCTGAACTGAAATTGAAAAAAAAATCAAACAATAGGACACTTAAAACAGTGTCTTTTTTGAACTTTTTTTAATCAGTTGAATTTATTATTTTTTTTGGGGGCGGGGAGGGGTTGGTAGTAATTTACTTTTTAGATTTTTTTCATCAAAGCGAACGATTAATCCAAAACATTTGGCGCGAACTTGTTAAGTAATAGAAATTAACCAAAAGGACAATTGATATTATTTTTATAAATTGTCTAAATTGCATCTTTGTGCCATTATAATTTAGAAAAAGACCCCAAAGTTATGAAGTTCATTCACCAATCTTACATTGAGTGATTCCCAAATTGCTCTATTGTACACTATTGCAAACTTTGAACTTATTTACAAGTTTATAAATTTCAAAATGCACAATGATCATAGATCTGTGTGGTAGGTAAAAATAAATATAAGGTTAGAAAAGTAAAATTACAACTATCAGAATAATCACAACGTAAATCCTTATGATTAAGTATTAATTTCCGCACAGAATTAATATTTTCCGAACTAAAAATAAGTTTCCCGAGCTGAAATTACTCCCGCGTAGAAAAGAACGGGATGAACAGTGTTTTCGACAACGGAACTCTGCAGATTATTCCCCGAACTGAATTTGAGCTCGAGAATGAGGTATATACTTCGGGAAATCAATAGAAAATGATTAATTAAGCGAGTTACATGTAAATATGATGTTACAATTAAGAAAGAAGAACTGAAAGATTTAATCATGACGAGAAGTCTAGATCTGTTTATTTAATGATTATAATGAGATGTTCTGGTCATTAAATAAACCCAGAAAGAATGATACGTATAAAAGATAAGAAATATAATGTACAAAATGACAAAAAGAAGATTTAATAGAGCCAATTATTTGAGAAATAGGACAAGTATTACTGTTTAAAGTGGAAACATTAAAGGCCCATTAACTGTTCAATATATGTTAAAGAATGTATATAAGACAAAAGAAAGGGAATGTACAGTCAGACCTCACCCTTCAAAAACTTAAATTATGGAAGGTGGCACCCAGACAATAATAAAAAAGACAGTGTATAAATTACAAGACAAATCATTTGTGAAAGGTACGCAAACTCTTGATACTGAATTCTCTTTAAAATTTCAATTCTTTTTAAGTAATATTTCAACCAAATATTAACTGAAGCATCGAAGTACCCCCTGAAGAGAAGGGAGGGGGTTCCTTAGTTATTTTCTATTTTGCAACAATATTGAAGATCAAATTGAAGTTCTCAGGAAGTCCAGTATTTATTGAAGAAGTCAATATCATCCATTCATCTGACATTTTAGACAACTCAAGGGCGATCCAGAAATTCCCACCCACAATATGTGACAACTAGAAACAAAGCAAAGCTACAACCTTGAAGAGGCAAACTTCTTGCAACCAAAAAGAGTTTTTTGAAGAATCCACTTGACATAAAAACCACAACAGCTAAACACATTTTTTCCAAGATTGGAAACTCTTTCGTGGTTCATTTATGCATTAGACTTGCTATGATCTGCTAAAACCTGCATAGGGGACATGGTTGATAATAAAAACCTTGCCAACTTGTGTGAACAATGTGAAAGATTATCAAAATATCACCAATAATCTCTACAAGAGCATTGACTGTCTCTAAAACGATGAAATCGATTATTATCTCTTACAATAATTTCTCTGCTAACAATGCCTGAGATGAACTTAATGGCTCTATGGCAATCAACACAAACTCTAAGATTTTTAGTTATCCTAATGGGGACTCCAGGAGGGATGACAATTAAGCCGAATGCAAGGGCTATCTTCTCACTATGCTGCCAAACTTCTATTTCTTTTTCTTCGTCTTCCAAATCGTACAGGGCTTGTTTGGTGTCGGGTATGTAGCCGGCTGCCTTCATATCCGTCTTCAGCTTAGTTAGCATTGTCTGGATTTCTGAGTTTATTTCATGAGATGCGTCTTTTGCTTGGAACACATGTACTGAGTTTCTCACAGAGATCCAACTACAGCCTGCACCTTTCTTTATTCCGACATCCTTCATCTCTTTTCTCACAAGGTTAGCTTCTTCCCACCTGCCAGAAGCTGCAAACGTATTTGAAAGCAATACATGATTGCCAGAGTCATGTGGATCAAGTTGAAACAATTTTTCAGCAGCAACCCTCCCCAGTTCTGGTTTCCCATAAACTCTACAAGCTCCAAGAAGGGACCCCCAGACCGAAACATTTGGACGAATAGGCATTCTCATTATAAACTCATAGGCTTCCCCCACCTTCCCTGCTCGCGCTAGCATGTCCACAACACATGCATAATGCTCAATCCCTGGCTCAATCCCATACTTCTCTCTCATTGACTCAAATATCTCCATTCCTATTTTCACTTCCCCTGCCCTACTACATGCTGATAATACACACACGACGGTCACGTAATTGGGTCTCATATCAAGTCCGTCACTTGTCATTTCATGGAACAACACAAGAACCATGTCCGCATGCCCTTGGTGAGCATAGCCGCCTAGCAATGCATTCCAGGTCACCAAATTCCTCTCATCCATCTCATGAAATGCTATCTCACAATCCTCTATGCTTCCACATTTTCCATACATGTCAACAAGTGCACTACCAACAAACACATTCTTTTCTATGCATGCTTTTGAAGCAAGCGCATGTACTGACCTGCCCAATTCAAGGCTTGCAAGCCCAGCACAAGCACTCAAAACACTAGAAACCATAAAATCTGTCGGCTCAATGCCTTCTTTCCTTGCCTTCAAGAATACCAAACAAGCCTTCTCTTGCTCATCATTCTGCTCATATGCAGACACCATCGAACACCACGAAACATCATTACGACTACTCATATCACCAAAAACAAACTCAAAAGAAGTGATCACTTGACATTTCCCGTAGAAGTCAATCAACCCATTTGCAACCGAGACATCCGCCGCGTACCCATATCGAAATAGGAATGCATGCACCTGTTGCCCCAGTTGCAAATCCGAAGTGTCTGAGCACGCGTTGAGAAATGCACAAAACGTAATTGCATCTGGTCCTCCACCCCTGCGGCAAAACTCAATAAACATAGAGATAGCACCATAAGGCTGCCCATTAAGCACAGAGTTCGAAATGTACGCATTCCATGTCACAAGGTTTCTCTGAGGCATTTCATCAAACATCCTATAAGCATCTTCCATAAGACCTGTTCTGCAGTACATATCAAAGGCACTACACCCAACAAACACGTCTACTATTTGGCCGTCCTTAACCGCCAACCCATGAATCTGTTTTCCCGTGACCGGAGACCGGAGATAGCCAGAGGCTTTGAAAGCACAAGGGTAGGTGAAATCATTAGGTTGTACACCTTCACGGCGCATGTTAGAGAAGTGGAGGAGGGCAAAGGAGAAGTGGCCGTTTTGGACGGCGCCGGAGATGAGGGCAGTCCAGGTGACGACGCAGCGAGTGGTGGTGAGTGAGAGGACGAGTTGGGCTGAGTTAGGTAGGTCTAGTTTGGAGTACATGTTGATTAGATGGTTGGAGAGGAATGGAGGGATGGTTGTGGTGGGGTTGGAAGTGGAGAGGGATTTGATGATTTGGGCGTGTACGGCTCGGCCGAGGAGTGAGGAGTGAGCTGATAGGGAGGATTCGAAGAGAGAAGCGAGGGCGTTTGAGGTGAGGAAGGGCATGGGTCTGGAAATTGTAGACTTTCCTGTCTGAACGCTGCAATTGTAGCCGCACAACCTTTCCCGAACTTCTCTCCTACCGATCCAACATTTCACGCCACAGTTTTCACTTTTCTCCCTTAAAAAATAGCCTATTCCCTTCCCCTCTCGCTCTTACAGAGGAGGCCTGATTTCTGGGGGAGAGGGAGAAAGAAGTGGGGCGGAGATTAGACCCAAAACGCAAAAGGTTGG
>NMUG010010283.1:0-11000 GCA_002855965.1 Monotropa hypopitys | reverse complement strand
CCGCCCCTAGGGCTCAAGCATCCGACCGCCTCTCCATCGGGCGCTCAGGCATCCGACCGCCTCTTTATCAGGCGCTCAGGCATTCGACCGCCTCTTCATCAAGCGCTCAGGCATCCGACCGCCTCTTCATCAAGCGCTCAGGCATCCGACCGCCCCCAGGGCTTAGGCTATCCGACCGCCTCTCCATCAGGCGCTCAAGTCATCTGACCGCTCCTTCCGGAGCTCAGTCATCCGACCGCCTCTCCTTCAGGCGCTCAAACCATCCAACCGCCCCTCCGGAGCTCAAGCCATCCGACCGCCCCCTTCCGGAGCTCAGGTAGAATTTCCTAAAACTTTGACGAAGCATTCCTATTCCCTCTGATCAGCATGCAGGTAACATGCCACCACACATCCCAACACGGAAAGACAACCAAACCTTGAGAAAAACCTGCGTGCCACACAAAAGAATAAAAGGGACAACTCCCGATAAGGTGTGGACACATCGACACGAAAGGAACGACCAAACTTAGAGACTCAAGAGCTCCAAGGGGTACTACTGATCGCAAATCCCAATGCCAAAGCTACCAAAGTCCCAATACAATGTGCCAACAAGACCCGAGTTCCGCCTTTCCAACAACAAGACGAGGTATAACCACAACAACAATCCTTGGATACTCCCACAAATTTCATATTACCACAAACCATAATCTTAACTCTAGTGAAACAGAGGAGCCTAAGACCAACCGGTAACCACAAAAGATACACCATGATCACTAGAAACGAGGACACAAGAGCACACAATCACCGCAAGATAACTAGACTTGCCACAAGAGATCACTACTCAACTTCTAAAGGATGGAGAAACTCGACATTCACGGAAGGAGACAAACATGCAAGATACCTCAAAGACACAAGGCCATGATGTGATAGAGCACATCAAACACATAGACACGACCGAAGAATAATATAATGACCAAGAGAACCCATGGAGACTAAGTATCTCCCCACAGCTCCAAGGTATTCGAACCGAAAGCTCTGATACCAAGTTTTCATGCCCCGGATTTTCAAACCATTTTTTTGAAATACAGTTTAAATAATAAATAGGGGATACAACTACTTGTCATCCAGATACAGTCAGTTGAATTTCTCACTACATCACAGAGCAGTACAAAGTAGAACTACAAAAGGGTACAAGCGGAAGTAAAGTACAATAACTTGCCTACTACAACTGCTACAGTGAAGAAGAACCACAAGTACAAAGTAAAGGAACTACAACTAAAAGTACTGTAACTGAAAAGTAAAGTGCAAGAGAGGCTACAAAAACTGAATTAGTCGAGCCCAAGAAAATCTAACAGTTGACTCCAACTCCAAGTCACCAAGTCTGTCTAGCCCTGCAACACAGACTAGAAAAAGAAAAAGAAGAAGGGTTTGAGAAAACCACAGCTTAGTGAGAAAACCCCTAACTACTACCAAGCATGCACATGCGGTGCGTGCCTACATGTCCACAAGTAAACATACAAAATAGTAAAAAATCCAAGGTGCACGTGAAGCAAACCAAACTCTAGTAGCAGTGGACATAGGCGGGTTACCAACAAATACGTATCCTCAAATCCTCAAGACTAAGTGTGTACAAGTAGGGAAGTCTCCTAGGTCCAACCAACGTAAACTATGACACAACTCACCCAAACTCCCTACTAAGGTAAAACGACTATAAAGATCTATCACGAATCCAAACGAGGCACTACCAAGACACTCATTACCGATTCACCTCACGAACCGTTCCAACCATCCACTTAGTCAAATATTGGATTCACACATCCCTTGAAGTATTTGAGGTATTTCTTTCTTTCCTTTACTTTAGTTTATTTCGATTAGTTCGAAGACACGCGACTAATATTTCAATTGCATTATTTCAATTAGTCTGAAGGCACACGACTAATATTTTAACCATGTTTTTCGTTGTGTAACGTTGAAAGGGTTGGTCCGGTATGGTGGCTTCGGTAACACACCATCTTTTCCTATCCATCATTCCCCAAGTAACGTTGGGAGGGCTACGCTACCACCATTGTGCACAATGTCGTGGATGGAGCGACCATCCCGCATTCCAAAAATCACGCGAATGTGTTCAATTATAATTCTCATATCATCGTTACCAATAACACCATTCCAAAATTTATGCAAATGAGTTTAATTATAAAACCACACCATTCCAAAAACCACGTGAATGGGTCTACCTTTGATTCGATACATGAGTCACCATTTAGTCCACATTGACAAGTCAACCTCTACCGATTATCTCAAAACCAACATTCTATCGCAACAGGGCTACAGAAGGCCCAAGTTTACCAAAACATGAAAGGAGGAGACTTAGACAACCAAATCCCATTTCAACGCCCACTTAGGAATTTTACCGAACACTCGACATCCCACACGTTCAAAAGGACTTGTTACAATTTTAAAGTCCCAACGCACCCAATTGTTCTACACACGTGTCCTACGACAATTCGAATGTTACGATAACCCCAAAACACGACTTAAGGTTCACAAGGGCATTTCGTCGAACACTTGGCGACCCTAAACTCCAATGGCCACCAATCGTCCTACAAGTCACCAAAACGCAAATCATCCCTCCCACAAAAATTTCATCGAACACGTGACGCTCACATTAGCCTCGGGTGATACTTAGACTCAATTGACCATAATACAATTCTAGGGCCCCATCAATTTGACTCATAAGCCCATTGGCATTATAGCGAACACCTAGTGGGCACAAGATCGCCCTCGTCGACGTTTGTGAAGGGGAAAGTCTCCGAATATTCTTGGATCTTCATGAAATCAAGAGAGAAGGAGGAAGAAATAAGGGTTTTTAGAGAGGGGGGAGAGAAAACGTTTTTGGAGTGAGATAGAGAGGGGGAGGCCAAAAATAGTTTCTGAATGCCCTATTACATAAAAACCGACTATATATACGCCCCCGAGAATGACCAAAATATCCCTCATTTAAGCTGCCAGAAATCCTCGCAGACAGCGTAACCGGTTGTGCCAAAAACCGCGCTACCGGTTGCGCTATGTTAAGTAGTTTCCCCAAAATCGCGCAGAGAGGAATGCGCTACCGGTTGCGCCCAAAATTTGCACTACCGGTTGCGTTATCTGCAGCAGTTTCACCAAAACTGCTGTCAAAGAGTTTTGGGTCTAATTTTCTCGTCCGAACTCCGATTGAGATGATTCAAGTTGCGTTGGATTCGTAATGAAATTCTCTGCCACATTAATGAAAAATATATTCACGTTCAAAAAATACTTCGGAGTCATAATAGGCCTAGAAGACCCTCGGCACATTGCCGGGACAACCCAAGGCAATGCCAACTTACTACTGAGAACTCTAACCACTCCAACTTCGGACCCCCAACTTTCATCGATTACTATGAAAACTCATTTTCCAAGAATAAATCGGTTATTCATTGATTATAAAAATACATTTTCATTTAAAATTTACATTTGAAATTCTAGGTCGTTAGAGATTAAATTAGTCCGGTAAATAACTTAATCGAGAGAAAACTCTAAGAAAAGTACTCAATATTGCTTGTAAAATCAAATTAGCATGTATCTTTCTGTTGTGGGTTGAGTCTTCCTTTTCTAGAAGTTTGTCCCCCAGTCTTAGAGCCGTTCCGAATCACTAGTTCTCGCTAGCAATCGAGATTAGATTTGGACTTCTCGACCTTATCTTCTAAGTATCTTTTCTGTTCCATCTTTCTCTCTGATATGTTCTTTCTATTAGATAGAGTCTTTATCCTAGAGGAAATTGAAATACTTCTCGTATTCTTAGAAAATAAAAGTCTATCCTTTTAGGCGAGAATAGTCGAAACACGTATGTTAATTGCTACCCACACTAACAGGATATCGAACCGCAGATGACTAACCTAATCTGCAATGCAGATAAGCTGATTGGTACGCTGTTGACTATATCAGAAATTCACATGCATACTTCTGACTATTGTAATGTCTCTTCCGTACTACCAGGATGTCGCACCGCGCAAGGCTGGCATAATCTGCAGTGCGAAAAACTGATAATACATGACTTTCTGAATCAAATATCTGGATAGTATGTGTCGTACTACAAGCTATATATCCAAGGAATCCGAATTTGTCCTTTACACATGGAAAATCCACAGTTACCCTACCACATATTGATAATTTGGAAGCTTTAGTTTGATGTTTATATTTTCTGCATAAAACCTCATGAACTATTATGGTACTTCAAGCTGCAACAACCCACCACACAGGTTAGCAGCAGCAGACTTGCAACTTATCAACAAGTTATGCAAATGGGATTGAAGATTGCAGCCTGAAACGAGCTGCAGGATCTTGAGGATTACTTCCAGTTAACATTCCAATCCAACCCATTATTGAAACTACAGAACATAAGATCATGGCTTTGTGACACTATCATAACAATTCCAGTTAACATAAAAAGTTCATGTTGCACTATATGGCATTTAAGAGTCCTATTGTACAACAGGGAGAGATGGCAAAGGTACTCTGCCAGCTTAACCAAGGTCTCGGGTTTGAAACTTGGGAATGCAGTAGCTATTAAAATACCTGTTGGGAGAGCTTCGTCACCCAAAAGGGTTCTACCTAGCTCGAACCAGATTAGTCTCGTGGTGGTCTGACAACAAAAATGCCATGGAAAACACAGCCCCATTCTTCTCAAGGCTGGGTCGCTGATACTATAAAAGCAAAAAAATTTACATACAAAGAGCATAACTGGAACCAGTGGGAGCAAACAACCTGAATCCTAAATCCCCAACCCAGCACTATGAGAAAATATACAACAAGGAATTCAATCCTCATAATCCAACGATAAACATAAGGGTGTAAGTAATACCGTGAACTTCGTTATACAAAGCATCTCCAAATAACGTTCAGTCTCATCTGCCCCAAGACACGGAATCAATCTCATCCCTGGCCGACTTGTACAGTTCAAGCCTTTTTGCACATTGTTGCCTCCTCTCCATCAATGTCGGATCTTCATCTAACAGCTGTGCAAGTTGTTTACCCTGCGCGTGGCAAAAGGCCGCACAATCAAAACTGTTGCAACATTTTCAACAATATTTCATGCAAAAATTCTGCCTTTATTAAGTGCTAACAAGTTAATCTAAAATCATAATGCAGGACTACTTAACCAAGGGATTCACTGGAAATACTAGCTTGACTCATTTTTATACATGCTAGAGAGAGAGAGTACCTCTTTCCTGCCAATTTGGGTGTAGAAGTGATTGAGCATTGACTGTTTGGCCTCCTTAACCTGACAATACACCACTGCCTTCGGAATGGTAGTCTTGACAGTCTCAGCCACCATGCCCACATACGAAGTCACATTCGACGCTATCCTCCTGAAGTGTCCCTCTGAGTAGCGATCCACTGCTGGGACGGCAGCAGCAGGGGGACCACCAGGGGGGTTTCCCGTTTTATCCGTTTCCTGGGGCAGTTTCCTGAAGAATTCAACAGTCAGGTATGAAGATTCCATATCCACCAGTCGTATAACTGTCTTCTTACTCTCCTCTCTGAACTTTTCCAAGGCTTCACCAGTAGCAGCAGCTATTTCACCTTGCAGAGTAGGAAACCGCCTCAACTCCTATCCCCATCATAAAACAAAAAATGTTAATCACACTTCCACAGTCCAAATAACAAGGGCTTTAGAGCATCCACATTGTCTCTTTTGAAAGTCAATTTTAGCATCAATGTAGTCATTTTGTGAGCTCACCCGTAAATTGTTGCTACATTATATCTTTAAGTGCCATTGTTAGGTAGCAAAATTTAGTCTCATTGTTAGTGCCCTTGTTAAAAAAAGATAAACTTATCACTTTTATAAGCGCGCATAATTGGCACATCCAATGAAACACACTCATTGACTCTCTACACCACAAACCCATTACAAACAATATTAGGTCCCAATTTTATCGCTTTTCCATATAAGACCCTCTAACAAACCAAAAGAAAAAAGTTATTCCAATGGAAATGTTCTTACTGCTTCTTTTAACAAGTAAACCATGTGATGAACTATCAAAAGAGGTTCACCTGAGTTTCACCAATTGACTTCCTAACGAGGTCCTTCAAAACGAAGTGAACCTACAATTTAAGAATTATTGGTCAGTTACACATTCAGAGGTTGCACACTCGTGGATAAACATCAAATGGAATTAGTGTGAACCAAAACAGTAGGAACACTACTACTTACAGCATCCACTGAGGCTTCAGCAGGGCCCCTAAAATAATTTAGAGACCCCTCAATAAGTCTTCGATAACCTTGCTCAGGTGCAATCAAGTGCGGTTGGTAACCATCGGCCTCTGAAACAATTTTTCTTACATTTTGCAGAGAAAGGTGCCGATCAAATGGAAGCTTCCTTAAAGCAGCAGGGAGCTGGTTGTCAAATACTCCATAAATTCGATCACCACCAGGTCGGCTGAAATTAAAAATTGCACATATTTATCAGAAACGTAAAAGCTAGGTTCAAAGAAATATTATGAATGAATGATACAATGAATCACAGACCACCAAGCACTCAGCAAAAAGCAGACAAATAGCTAAAGCTCTAATCATGTATTTGAAATTCTGAATCTTTAGATGCTTGCTTGTATTAAAAAACCAACTTAGTTTAGAAACCAAGAACTAGATGGCAATGAGCAGGACTTAGGTCACCTGCAATTGGTCCAACAAGACTGTTTTATATTGTGGTGGGGGTGGGGGTGGGGGTGGCGCTAGTTGAAATCATCCGATACCAATGGTAATATAGCAAATGCATGATATTCAGTTGCAACTTGCTTTTCGGGAAGTATGCCAATAGTGATTCTACTTTATAGTTCACAGCTTTAAAATCCACAAACTTAACGGATTGAGATTAGCAAAAAATGAGCACTAAATTAGCCCTACGGAAATTATGTTTTTGTCAAGTACGCAAATGGTGATTGGCAAAATATTTAAATGTAAATTTACATTTTCCCCTTTTGAAAGTAATCTAATGTGAACAAACCATTTTGATAGCGATGACTTCCAAACGATAAGGGAACAAAAAATGATGCTTACCTTGAACTTTGGTGATCGATTCCATTCATCAGAGTTTGTTTTTGGAAGATGACATGCTATACAAATACTTTGGGATATCTTCTACTATCTAAGGTTCATGGATTAAGAATGTTAACCAATTGATGCCAACTTTTGTTGTTTAAGGTTTACAATCTCCAAATTTAACAAGTATATTACGAACTTCAAATGTAGATAATATCTGTAGCTAAAGATAACATAAATCTCCAAGGTGTAAAGTATGAGATCAACTCATAGGTTGTCAGAAGCTCAAAGAACAAACTCTGAAGATCAAGTGCTTACCCTCCATCGAGATGCTCCTTAAATATACGATCAAAGGCACGACAAAGTTCCAAGATAGTGTAAAGTTGAGCCTGGAAAAAAGCGCAACATTTTGTTCATTGACAACTGTCTAATTATGGAATATTGATGAGCTGAAAATTGCTTACCCCTGCATCAACGGCAATAGGCCTACCAAGGTGGTCCATCTCAGATTCAAGTTCATCGATGCTTTTGTTAATCAACGATGTAATACTTGGTATTCTTGCTCTAATCACAGACTCCAAGTGCTGAAAATTATAACATTCGTGAAAAATGAAGCCAATTTTGTCCAAAATAATCTTAAAAAACAAACAGGATCAACAAAGTATACCTTGGAAAGAAGTTTCGCAAGATACTCTGAACCCATTTTACTCGCTAAGTGTCCATAGTCGGGACTTGTTGTGAAGTATTCACGCTCCCTACGCCTTGCAACAACCATATCTACATTTTTATTGATATCGGCTTGAGAACGATTCACAATCCCAACCCAGGAATGTTGTAGACGATAGGACCTCCCTTCAAGGACCTTTACATAGGGAAATCATTGAAACAATCCAAAAAAAATAAAGAACAGAAAGAACAGGGGAAACTAATAATACGGGGACACAGTGACAATGCCTCGTGCATTTATATAAAAGTACACGAGCGAAGAAAGATTAATCTGAGGAAAAAAGTCATGAGAAAATCTTATATGGTGTCACTTACCATAGACTTATCCTTGAGATTACATATACATACAAAAGCAATAACTGCCAAAATTTAATTATATTCCTAATGATATTTATGACATCAACACTATGTAACATAATTGCATGAGAGAGAGAGAGAGAGAGAGAACTACATCCAATGCATTAGTTCCTTTATCCATCAAATCTAACTTTGTCAGAACACCAAAAGTCCGTTCACCTGAGCCATGGGAAAAGGAAGAAAACCAAGCAACTTCAAAAAACTTCAGCGAGAATTTCAGAATATAGCTGTAATCAAGAGTGATCAGCACATACCAGTCGGATCCACCTCCCTTGCAATCTTGATAGCATCTGATGTTGCTATATCTTGATTGGCTGGAGATATTGCCAGTATGATGGAGTTGGGCTGCAGAAACCATACCACGACTAATTAGTGCTCAAATAATATGTTACCTAGGTAATCTTAATTGAAACTCTGGTGATGCATCCATGACACGTATACTTGTCCAAGGCAAGAGAATAACCAAAAATCGAACAAACAATACATGATACATGTAAGAATATTGACGATCTTGTGTATATTACAAATTAGGAAGTAGTTAGGCATATCTTGTATTTTAGGTAAAGCACAATTGATGTATATTATACGATTTGGTTAGATTTAATCAGCACAAATTAGAAACATGATTATGGTGATATTTAGCTACGCTCTCAGCTATTTAAGCACAACATTGTGCATTGGAATATTTATTCAGAATAATACTTTCACTTTTATACTTGTTTGTATTATTTTCATGGTATCAAAACCCTAGGGTTTTGTGTCTGAGCATTGATTGACACACGATTTTGTGTTTTGGTGTGTCTATTTCTTTCCTATCTTGCTATCATTGTTTGTTGATTGTTTCTTTTTAGTAAATATGCATTTTAATCTTGTTTTCTAGTCTATGATTGTTTTTCATGTCATCTGGTGATCTACGGATGCATTCGAATGTCCACGAGACCTCCCGGGCCTTGAGGATGCACTTGGGGAAGGACGGAGCAACAAAGAAGCAATTGTGGAGTTTTTGAGGCAAGGGACTGGTCACCCATACCTCCGAGGACCGGTCTTCCCAATCCAATAGACCCATCAATGAAGATGGGACCAGTCTCCCGTACCGCCGGGGACCGGTCTTCCGAAGACAGTCTGTAACGGTCTAGAATTTTATATATCGAATTTAGAATTCTTAAATTCTATTCCATAGATTTTGATTGATTTTAATCTCAAAATTTTTTCTTGATTGTTGATGTGGTTGATCCTAGAATATTGTAGAGAATTCAATTGTGAATCCAACGCAACTTGAATCATTCAAATCGGAGTTCGGACAAAACAGTTAGGTCTAAAACACTCCCGTCAACTTTTGAGGTGTTGGTCAGTGAGCACAGATATCGGTATCATAGAAGTTTGGGATACAGGTATCTGGCAAGGTTTATTCTTGGTGCTGGACCATAGAGCCCAAATATTGGTATCATGGCTTTTCATGATACCGGTATCACCAGAAACCGATATCAAGGCCTCTCGGGATACCAGTATCTGAGACTTGCGGTTTTCGATATCACAAACATCATGATACCGACATCTGGAGTGTCTGGCAAAAATTCTAGTACATTTATTGAGGGGCATTTTGGTCTTTCTAGGGGAATTCCACACAACCTTAAGCGTGAATAAGCACTAGAATTGGCTCAATGTATAAGCCATAGAAAACAACGCTTAAGAAGAGATGTTAATGAATCTATTCAGTGTACTCTTTTGCAGTTCAATTCGTTTCCAAGTAAATATCGACAAGCTTATGAGCTACTCAATCAATCAAAATTAGGAGAGGAATGCGTTCATGCATGTCTTCATTATAGTTCGACAAAAGACCGACGACGATACAACCTTCCAACTGCAGATGAGATTGCGGTGATTTTACCAGGAGATGGGACCGAGGTTTCTGGGATGCGAGACATTCTACTACACATGAGAGGAAATAGAAAATTGATCTGAATTAGTGAATATCATCCAGCTTATTTGCCATTACACTATGTTTTATTATTTTCCTATGGAGAGCGCGGATGGGAACCAGATTTGAAACGTTGGGATGTTAAAAACAATCGACCTTCAACTGCTAGACTTACTCAGATGAATTTCTATAACTATCGTTTATTCCAATGCAACACAGAGTATTCAACAATTTTGCGAGGTGGTAAGCTATTTCAGGAGTTTTTGGTAGATGCTTGGGCATCTACCGAACAAAATCGATTGGCCTACTTTAAGATGAATCAAGGAAAACTTCGTGCTGAACTTTACAATGATTTGACAACTGCGGTTCTTCGTGATGGGTTGGCACCTGACCAAGTTGGTAAGAGAATGGTTTTGCCCTCTTCGTTTATTGGTAGTCCAAGATATGTGTTTGAAATCTTCCAAGATTCAATGGCTATCACGCGATACAACCATCATCCAGATATTTTTCTCACCATGACTACAAATCCAAATTGGCCTGAAATTATAGCAGTTTATTTGAGTTGAAAAGAAAGTGCTTGATGAAGGAGATAGAAAAAAGTAAGGTGTTTGGCAGAAAGGTTGCACATGTCTACACGATTGAATTTCATAAAAGGGGACTACCACATATGCATGTCCTCATATTTCTTGCAAGGTCCGACAAAATTCAAACATGTGAACAAGTTGATAAATTAGTGTCTGTAGAGTTTCTCGATCCTAGAGTCTGATCCTTCACTTTTTGAAATTGTTAAGAATTGTATGATACATGGACCAAGTGGATGTAGAAACTCACAAGCGCCGTGTATGGAAAACGGTCAATGCACCAAGAGGTATCCTAAAGATTTTGCAGAGACAACCACAATGGATGAACATGGATACCCTATTTATCGTCGACGGAACAATGGGAAAACATATTCTATCT
>NMUG010010282.1:0-11002 GCA_002855965.1 Monotropa hypopitys | reverse complement strand
TAGCATACAAGGTCATCCTGTTATCCTTGGTAGCATACTTCCTGGACAATTGGTTGACCACTAGTTGGCTGTCACAATGAACCATCAGATTTTTGGCTCCACATTTCTGTGCACTGTTCAACCCAGCCAACAAGGCTTCATACTCTACTTCATTATTGGATGCTTTGAAGGCAAGCCGTATTGATTGCTCCAGAACTAACTCTTCTAGAGATATCAATACGATTCCTACACCCGATCCTTTGTTGCAGGTTGATCCATCTACATAGAGCTTCCACAGCTCATCTGTACATGGCTCATCAGCAGGGAACTCAAGATGTGTAGGAACCTCCTCCACTTCACTTTACTATGTTGGTACTAGGGCAGGACTTTGAGAGAATTCAGCAACAAAATCCGCTAAGACCTGCCCTTTGATGGTTGTGCGGGGGACGAACTTGATATCATATTCACCCAACTCAACCGACCACCCTTCCACCCTTCCACCCTCCTAGATAGATCTGCCTTTCTCAGGACAGATCCAATTGTGTGAGTGGTTGTGTAACACTCCCAAATTTTAGAACATTATTTTTGAAGTAAACAATGAGACGTGTTAGAGGTAGGTAATGAGTATCCAAACAGGTAAGTAAAGTGCTATCTACCACACACACACTACCCATCACACTACTTATTACAATACATGCCTTCTACTAAAATGAAGTACAACTGAAAAGAGGCAAAAAGGGTTTTATAACACAACCCTGTACAACAGTGTCCCAACTAAAAGAAAAGGCCAAAATAGGATTTATAAATTTATCCTGTACAAGGCGGCTAATAGAAAAGTAAAAGAAATTACAGTACTAAAAAGGAAGGCGACCTATCACTACAGTCCGGTCCAACCTCAAGTCCTGTGAAGGATCCAATGGCTACAAGTCAAAGGTAAGTCCTACAAAAGTAGAGGGTCAGGCACCACCGCCTGGTAGAGATAATCTATCTCCTAACGTATATAATATTGGGGTGAAAGTGTGTCATCATGCAAGAATGTAAATGATGCAATGCAATGGATCTCATTATATAAAAACAGTTATTCTCTTTCAAATATTTTACCGTCGACTCATCGTAAGGTAAAAGCAGTAAAACCAGTGTGTCTGACCAAGACTCGAGAAAGAGAAGCAACGGTAACCAACATCGACCAAAATATTGCCTAGACAAGGCCCAAAGGGAATTGTGTCCAAGTGTCGACCCACACTAAGTAAAAGACTCATTTTTGTATGTAATCGTGTTCCAATTCCCGTTTTAATTCCAACTATCACGTGTATTCCATTTCTGTGCCTTCTAGTATGAGCAAGGCAATTATCAATCAACAATCACAGAGTATCGGCTAGTTCCGCATCAGGGCTCGTCAACCCCTTATCGTGTAGTTCCTATTTTCCCCGGCCCACCGGGAAGGTCCAGTCAAACCTCCATTGTGCAATGTCGTGTGCCACTCCAAACAGTGACCCAAGGTATACAACTCGATCTAGCCACTCAATCATTTCCTCTTATAGAGTCAAGTACCACATTTTCATTGTATATTATCATTCCGTGTGACCTAGGGCAAACAACCTCTTAGTCAACGTACCAACTCAAAATGTGACTTTTCTTCCATTACTTCCAAAACATTTCCGTTTATTCACAAAGCGTTCCATTTCCAAAACATTTCCGTTCATTTCACAAAATGTGTCAATCGTTCGCAAACCATTCCACTTAGTTCGATTCATTCCAAAAACATATCAACACGACGTTCTAACCCACGACCGTCCAAGAATTCCAAAACAAGTCAATAACCCCAATTAGATTTCACAAAAGTGACGACAACGTGGTTTTCACAAATTTGGGGCTTTTCACAATCGAATCAAGAATCGAACAATTTACATCCTAGGAATTTCATAGAGACCATAGACGATACCCACACCCGACCAATTGACGCTAATGACGACACATGAATGTTTATTTTGCGAATACACTAAAATCGACAAATCAACCTACAATCGCGAGGGAGAAGTGAGAACAACAATACTACAAACGAGAGGGATAGAGAACTCTACCTTAGCCGGAGCTACGGTGACACTCGCTGGAAAAGTTGCCGGAAAACCTCCATGACTGTCGGTACAAACCAAACCCGCCACTGTGAAGCCCTCGCAACAATACACCCAATGAGTAACTAATGGTGTTTTGAAAACTTATGAATTAAGTCTAAAGATTGAACCACAAATGGTGTTTTGAAAAACAAGTCTAGAATGACTTGTAAACTAAGATTTTTTATAGATTGAATTCCCGGTAGATAGAACATCCACTCTGGTATAGACCTAGGTAAAATGGGTAATTGAATGACCAAACGATACCGAATCAAAGCTAAGACTTCAAACTAATCATTTTTGGGGACCGGTCTAAGGACCGGTGTCCAGACCGGATCCACAGGTCCTTGTGCCGGTGCATCTGCCGGTCTGCGCAGATTTTGATTTCACGAATTGGGTTTGTTGATTTATATGTCTAAATGCTTAAATTGATTTATATAAAATGTTTTGTGGCATATATATGTGATATAAAAACTTGTTGGGGTGGTTTTCGTGCTTTAAAAATGGTTGTTTGAGTTGTCGCTGTCAAATTCCATTTTCGGTCAAAATGTTCTCTAAGACAATTTGCAGACTGTATTTCTTTCTCATTTCTATTATGCATTGTCTGCAGCCCTGCAAAAGCATTGTCTCAGTCTGAGATTTCCTTTGGGAAAAACAAATTTCATTTGTTTTTATCTTGTTCAAATTGTAGTCGTTGGTTTGTACTTGGGTTGGAGTTGCAAGCACATATATGATGTGGCATATAAAAGAAAGAACAGTAGAGAGAGTTAAAAAGTAGACTAAGACACGTTTTTTAGACTTTCAAAGAGATAAGAGAGAGACAGCCGAGAGAGTTAGGGGAAGGGGAAGAAAAATTTACAGAGAGGAAAACTCAAACACAGAAGAACCAGAGGGTCTCCCCCCTCCCTTGTGAAGCCACCACCACACCTATCCTTCACCGTGAGCAAATCCCTAGTGTGTGTGAGAGAGAGAGCCGTTTGATGAAGAATACAGTTGGAAGTGTCTTGTGAGTGTGTGTGCAACCTAAGCACCCATCTCCTTCGCCCAGCCAGTAGCTATTGGAACATGGTATGAACCTTGTGCATGCACTAGCCTAATTCTCCCTAAGCCTCATTGTTGTCAGAGCTCTTGGGGAGCCCTCTACTTGAAAGCTTCGACTTGGTAACTTCGTTCTAACTCAAGTAGATTAAATCTTTCATTTATGCCTCATGTTGTAGTCTTGGTCTATATGCTTACATGATTACACTTTGGTTGTCCAAGCACTTGAATGAAAAATTGTATGAAAAACTTATGTTGTCAAGTTTAGCATGCTCGTGGTGTTTAGGCTTAATATTGACTTGTTCTAAATACATGACTTAGAACACTTTGAGGAATACACTTAAACTTGACAGAGGTCTGTTACTAGAAATGTCCCGGTCCCCTTCCAAGGTGTATTCTTCTTCCTTTTGTATCTCCCTCTCTCTACAACTAATGTGTCATTCCGACTTCCTGACTTCTCATCAAGAAGGGGAGATAAATCTATATAGGAGACTTCTCATCTCCCGCCTGATCAATCCATCTGACTGATCATCTCCCACTTCTTGGCTTATTCTTGTACCTCCGCCAAGCTTACTCGGCCTAATAACAGTTAGAACGTGCATTGGTTAACTTCTTACTCATTAACCAATGCATGTACGTTCCGCCCATATTATTGCTAATCTATACATGTTCCCGCACTGCAGATGCTTACCGCACTAGGCCTAGCCTTATCTATAGTAGAGGTGCCAACTTTATATATAGCTAACTAGTTCTTGTCGTGATCCTGGTCGTAGTCCCCTAACACCTATGTGTCGCACTACCAGGATGTCTTGCCTCATTGGGCCTGACCTAATTCTAAGTGCAACATAGCTATTGGGCCCACGGTGGGCTTTATCACTTAAGACCTAGTCCAAGTACTGTACATAGAATACACATCCAGCTAAATCCTCCTTGATCCAACATGAATGTCCCTAAATAGAGTTCCCATGCTGCCTGGATGTTTAGCCATACAAGGCTAAACCTCATCCCTTAGTGTGGGCTCCCTATGGATGTACTATCGGCTAAATCTAGGGGATCCGGACTATGCATCCGAGATGCCCATGTGTCATAATGCTTGGATGTCAATCTAGTCGGACTAATCTTATCCCCAGTGCCACACACGGACTTGTAATACATTGAGTGCATCACATATTTGGTGTTGCTACCGCATTGAATAACCGCGTAGTAAACCCAGATCCACACTGCCACGTGGCTAATCTAGATTTACCCCACCATAGGTAATACTGCCTCTACGACTCCCTTGAATACAATTCCATTAATACTTCTTTGTGTAACTTCATCCTTTGAATACATTTGACGTTCATCATTTCTTATTTCATGTTGAATACATTATAATCCTCATTTTGAATACATATGGACCTTCACTTGAATACATCAATGGTCGGGCTGAATACATGGAAACCCGCCATTTGAATACACAGGCATACAAGACTAAATACATGAAAGCCCAATGATTGAATACATAACTGGACGAAAATGAATACACGGAAACCCATTGTAGACATATATATGCCTAGGACTGAATCCATAGAAACACATGCTATGGTTGGGACCGAATACATAGAAGCCCATCATAGGAAGCATATACGATCAAGACTGAATACATAGAAGCCAGATATTAAATACACATTATGGCTTGGGACTGAATACATGGAATACCAACACTTAATTCAAATAACACATTAAATTAATATACATTGGTCTAACATCGAATACAAAATACATGGAATGTGTGACTTATGAGAAGTTCCTCAAAAGAGTGGTTCGTCGACTAACTCCCATTATAGTTCCTCATAATTCCCCAGAAATCCAGGAGGGTCCAGTCAAACTCTCATTGCACAATGTATATGAATATAATTCTCGAATACAATTGCTCAATTCATCACATTCGTCGAATACATGGGTCAGGACTGAATACATGAAAGCCTGTCAATTAGAATACATTGTGAATACATTATAATACCTCTTGAATATAAATCCTTTAGGTGAATACATTATTGAATACATTCCTAATTCTTTTATGAATATGACCTTACAATCTTAATTCAATTGAATACAAGGATATCTTCTTTAGATTTGATGGATTTAGATCACAGTTCATTTCCTTCATAGATATTATCGTTCCAAATTAAATTTCATTTATTCCTATTGTATCCCTTCTCTTTGATTTGACATCAATCCGAATTAGATTCCTTCAACACGCCTAGACTCATTTGAATACACAAATATACTCTAATTTCACCCAACTTCACCATGCCTAGACTTACAAAAGCGATTGTTGTCATCTAGCACGACACCTTCCATTCCATGCTTTTGGCCAGAAACGCATTATGTCTTTCTTCTAAGGAGATCATAGTCCAGTACTCTCACCCTCACAAGGCTTGTTCTTGCATGGGGAGGGAGTTTGGTAGACTCTTCTATCCTTATCTCCGGTAATGCTGGCCTCTGGAGTTGCCCTGCGTGTGGTGGCCTCCCTCAGATGAATCATTTTGATTCATAGGGAGTATATTTAGTTGTCGTTCTTTTCCAGGTCAACCTCTACCTTCTGGATGTACAACTTAGTGGTCATCTTGGGCGAAGAGTCTACACAAGACAATGTAGGGTGGTCCTCATCGTCGATCATAGCTCACTTCGAGGCACAGACGGTGGTGGCTGGACCATCAGTCCCATCAACGACGTCTCCTCCTGTGGCTCTAGCCTTCCTCTCGTCGGCATTATTTCTTCCCAAAATTACGAAGTCTTTCGAACCCATGGTTCTTCCCAAAATTACGAAGTCTTTTGAACCCATGGTAACTTTGACTTAAAGATCTCTGGAGTTGATCTGTAGAGGCTGAAGGTTGTCCCGAGTAGAGTCACCAATTGTTTGGGGGTCTGCCTTCTAAGGTAGGATCTAAATGGAAAATGATGGACTCCTCTTCCAACCTAGCTGCACAAGGGAACACGGTTAACCTACCGGCAAATGTTGTCGGTGGACCCTCCGATGACTAAGTTAGCAAAAGTATTCTAGAGAGAGAAATGTACTCAATAGAGATTTAGCAATATGAGAATGATGCACATTCTCCTCAAGACCTCTTCTATATTTATTGTCAGTTCAGTTCATGGTTCATACATGCTTCGGCATGCGTAAAGCTCGCTTCCAACAGCCTGGGGTAGTGTGCTTGTCATGGGCGGCTAGCATGCGGGCAGCTCAGGCAGTGCCCCGACAACATGGGACAGTGTGCAACTAACACGGGTAGTGCCCCGATAGCATAGGGTAGTGTGCAACTGACACAGACACTTGGTGTGCACTGCAGGCATGTGTTGCAGATCCCAAGGTGGATATCCCTGCAGTCGAGGTCGCATCTATCGACCCATCTGTTGCCCCTTCTCCATGCCAAAGTCTCGATCATGGTCTGTCATGTACTCTCCAATGCTTTGAACGTCTAGGGCTGAAGCGATCATCGTTGAACTCAGACCTCCGGCCATCTGTTCGGTGGTCTTCTTCCCTGCTGAACAACCCCCTACTGTGTTTGCCGACATGGAACTAGCTCGGACATCTTCACGGCAGCTTCCATCCAATCCATCAGCCTTTACATTTTTGATGCAGCATGGTATTTGGGTAACGGAATAAATAGATTCAAGTCGTTGATTCCGAAGAATGTCGGGATGATTCTCTTATCTAAACATGTTGATTCGACTGAATACCAGGTATAAAAACTCTTTAATCCTGTTGATTCCTAAGATTACCAAGTTAAAGGCTTCAATCAATCGTTTTCTAAGAACACGGGGAAGAACAAGCAAAGCTTGAATGATTTCTAATTTCAAAGATAATTGCCGCCTCAAGTTACATCATATGGTATAAATAGGGAAGAAAGAAACCCTAAGGGAAAATAGGAACAAACCCTAGGTCCATAAACAAATCGGTCAGAAGAAAAGGAAATAAAAAGGACCCAAAACATGTTGGGCCTAATTAAAAAGGTTCGAAAAATAAAGCCCAAAACATTAGTCCACTTTCTCGAGCTAAAATATTCAGTGTTGCACTGCATCTGCTGAGTAGGCAGATGACGATCGCCTAGAGGTTTCCCGAACACTGGAGCTCGGGAACATTGTGTTTTAGCTCCCAAGATAGTCGAAAATGATCGTCTAGGTTATGTGATTACATCTGTGAAGTTGGATGTCCGAGAATATGCTCAGCCGTACGTGCGGAATAAAGAAGAACGGACAACAGTTGGTTTCCCGAGCTGAGGTATTCTTCTCGGGAAACACTATCTAACATGTGGTGCTAGTGCAGCACCTTCCAAGTATTCTTCAGCTATGCGATCTGCATCATCCTCCCCAGGTTGGGAAAAATTCGACCACGAATTCATTGTCTCTTCATCTTTTCCTGAACTGTCGCCGTGATAGGGTAAGAGATGTTTTACATTGAATACGTTTGAGACGTTGAGATGACTTGGAAGTTTCAGACAATGGGCATTGGGATTGATTTGTTCTATGATCTCGTACGGACCAATCTTTTGAGCTTCCAGCTTGCTATATTCGTGTGCAGGATACCTCTCTTTGGTCAGCACAACCCAAACAAAATCCCCCAACTTGATAGGGGGCCGAGGTTGGAAGGCATAATTGGCAACGAATGGGCTGACTCCCGAGTTGTGGTTCACCGATCTATTGAAGGCAAAATCTACCTAGTATAACTTCTGGTCCTACGATTTTGGAGTCTCTCCCACCAAACACCTCAGCAAGTTTCCCAATGAACAATTTACCACCTCAGTCTGTCCATCGGTTTGTGGGTGGTAGGCACTACTAAAGTCAAGCTTTATATCGGTTGATTTCCATAAACACCTCCAAAAATGGCTAAGGAATTTGGAATCTCTGACTGAAACGATAGATGTCGGTAGCCCATATAGGTGATATACTTCTTTGAAATACAGCTGAGCAATATGAATATCATCATTCATCTTCTTGTAGCCAATAAAGTGTGCCATTTTTGTGAACCTATCCACCACCACAAAAATGGAATCACAGCCACCTTGTGTGCGCGACAAGCCTAGGACAATGTCCATGCTTACACTGTGTCACGACCCATTCCAGAATATAATAAAAATACATAAATTGGCAATGAATCCATGACTACAACGCATCAAAACCAAACCCAAGTGAGACAAATAAATTATTTTATCGAACCAACCATAATAACATTGCAGCAGAAAATACTAAAAACTGAAACCCCAAAGTAAACTTCACATCTAAACCGTAGTACCAAGAAAACGACCACTGTCTAAATAACAGGAGTCAACACATCAACCAGCTCTCACTACTCAAGTACCAACAGTCTCAACATAAAACCCATTATTCTAAAGTAAGCAGAACTAAAAAGAAATCTCCCAAATAGGAGTACCACATCTATCCTCTCTCCAATAGCTAATCCTCATGGCAATGGCTTGCAGGTGAACCAGCTAAACTCCTTTACTGGATATAGATTGCAAAAAAACAAGCAAAAGATATCCAGGAGTGTCAGATACAACAGTCATATATGCACTTTGATATGTAAAGAAAACTCACAGTGTACAAGTAAGGTACAAGTAAAGAACAAGTAACTGAGGGGTTGTGCCTCTCCCCTTCTATCACATAAACATGCAACTGTCCAAGGGGTGGTGTCTCTCCCCCAACTATCACGTAATCATGCCATTGTCCATATATTCATATTTTTCATACCCATAGTACTTCGCCTCTAGAATTTATTTATGTGACAATTCTCTTCTCAACAGTATCCATATCAAGCATAGGCGAACAAATCAAACCCAAATCCCTACTCGGCCTAACAACATAAAAAGCATGCCCCGAGATTATCTCTCTCATTTCCCCTACTCGGCCTAACAGCATATAGAGCATGCCCCGGGGATTATCTCTTCTCATTTCCCCTACTCAGCCTAACAGCATATAAAGCATGCCCCGGGGATTACATTTTATTTCATTACCCCTACTCAGCCTAACAACTCTTTTGAGTATGCCCAGGATAATGTCATATTTCTCTCTTCATGTGTTTACCAATCATTATTCCATGTTCTTCTCGCTTAAGTGATGTCAAACAAAAGGTATATAAATCTCAACATGTGCTTACAACATACTCCTCATGCCCAAAGCATAAAAAAAAGTATAATAATCATGCCAATACATAACAGTAACATATCTCGCTCTGATCCATGCTTGCATGTAAGTAAGGAAAAACAGATAACTTCATGCAATTATCACATAAGAAACATGTGAATACACACCACAACTCCACACTAACTCACACATAAACAAAGCACATATATAGAAGGGTATCTACACACTCACCAAGAAGGTGATCTTGTGCTAGTACTCCTACTGAGCCGCCTTCGATGATTCCGGCTTGTCCCCTGTTGCAACATTGTAACCATATATGAAAAACCCTTCTAGAGCTCTTAATATAAATTAAAGATTTGTTGTTACTGATTGTAAATTTCCCTTCAAATTTATTTATCAATAACTTAAACTCATCCCCCAACATCCACCACCCTTCTTACTAAATTTCCACTGACCGGTATGGAACCGGTACACAACCGGTGTACCACCTAGCATGCCGGCCGGCATGCCGGTTAGTTCATTTTTTTTCTAACTATTAACCCTACATTTACTGGGCAATTTTACAAAGGCCGGTATGGGACCGATATGTCGCCCGGTATGTTGCCCGGCATACCGGTGCCTACCGGTTAAACAGCTCTTTGTATCTCCATTTTTTTCGACTTGCCGGCGAGGCCGGTACGATAACCGGTATGCCGCCCGGTATACTGCCCGGTATACCGGTGCGCATACCGGTTGATATGTAGAAACCCAGCAGTTTAAAAACTGGTTAAACACACTAATCGATTTCACTAAAAAGTCCGTCTACACTTCCAATTTTTATAAAAGTAATTGCCCTCAAACATCTTATATACCTATATACTCATCATACTTTGATTTAGGCTTCAAACCTCAAGTTAATCCACCCTAAAACCATAGCGTTTCAAGTAGATCTAGGAATTTTTAATTAAAAACGAGATTAGGCTTAAACCACTAATCTAACCAAATCAAAAATCAAAGTTGGGCAAATTGATCTTACCAAGGTTAGGAATAAGATTGAAGAAGAAGTTTTCTTCCAAAAGTGATCCAATCCTCTTGAAAATTGCTAATCTTCTTTTCCTCCTTCCTTAATCTCTCTCTCAAGCCTCTCTTAGAGTGTAAGCACAAGTGTTAGGAGAATAACCTCCCCCCTCAACCCTAATGACAATTTTTAAGACTTAATGACCCATTTACCCTCACCTATGAGAGCTAATAATCCTTCCTTGCCCCACTTATAATTATATCCAAACGTTTTAATATATAAACTTATATATACTTAAAAACCTTATTTTTTATTAACTAAAAATTCCTTTTAAATATTTACAAATATTATTTCTCTCTTTCACTTTCATTATAATATTTAATTATTCAATTTAATTTATATTAAATTAAGACAGGTGTGACAACTCACCCCTCCTTAAGAAATTTTTGCCTTCGAAAATGAAAGATCATACCTGACGCGAACAAATGTGGATATTTAGTCTTCATGGCATCCTCGCCCTCCCATGTGGCCTTTTCCAAGCCATGATGACTCTAAAGAATTTCACCCACCTAACCACTTTTGATCGCAAAACCTGCTCCTTTCAATCAATGACTCTCAAAGACTCCTCCACATAAGATAAGTCTTCCTGAATTTCAATCCCTTCATCTTGCAAAACATGAGAAGGATCACCAATTCATTTTCGAAGAGCAGATACATGAAAGACATCATGTAAGCAAGACAATTCTGTCGGTAA
>NMUG010010281.1:0-11002 GCA_002855965.1 Monotropa hypopitys | reverse complement strand
AGGGAAAATCCCCATTTCACCACAACTCACGCTCTCGCGATATCGTAAGGACCCAAGTGAGTCAACACTATGATTCGACACCATCAACACACCCAAAATCCACCTCAAGGCCCATTCGGGCAATTCATCGAACACTTGGTGCCTATACAATTCTAAGAGTGATCATCACCACACAAGTTGTTCTCTCCACCTCTACCTCACTCTAAAATCAACATAATCACCCTAGCCTAACCTGACGCCAATCAATCGTACAACACGCAATACGACTACACATAATGAATCAACGATCGACGAAGTAATGAAACATGGAATGAAAATACGCACACCCACGCATACTAGGTAGGAGTTAGAAGTTACCCACCGAAGTGTCGCCGGAAAAGTCGCCGAAAAACGTCCACCGCACCACCGCGATCCGAACCCACCGCTACAAAGCTCTCCCCGCAACCTACCAAGCTCAATCATTAGCCAACAATGGAGGAGAGCAAATATAGAAGCTAGGGCTTGAAAGACAGGGAGAGAGACTTACCGATCCACCACGATCTAAAACTGTCTACGCATAGCCCTCGTCGTGCTCACCGATGTTAATGAAGGGAAAAACCCTTGAATCTTGATGGATGGGGGAGGATTGAAGAGAAAAGTGAGAGAGAGAGATTTAGGGTTAGAGTGAGAAGGGGCAGACCAAATGAGAGAAGAAGGGGTTTGGGCCGCACTTAAACATTAAAAACATAACATTTCGCGCAACTCACTGCCGCGCCGTTCGGACGGGACCACCGTCGTCCGAACGATGAACCCTGGCCGTCCGGACGAGACCCACCATGGTCCGGACGAGACCTCCTAAAGCTCAACACCAAATGCACTACTCCCTCGTCCGAACGGGACCACCCCTGGTCCAGACGGGGATCCTGCTGAAGGGCCGAAACGCTGCCGAACCCCTCCCGAACCTTCCCGACGCAACCCCGAACAGTCCATCGACATTCTAGATCTCAAATAACCAATTCAAGGCTACATCGCAACCTTTCCCAATGCTACAACGAATATGACAATCGAACAAACGATTAACGAACTAAACGAGACACGTCGATTGGCGACGAACAAGGATAGGATTTTTCGATAAAATTAATTTATTGATTTATGGGAGACGAATGGAAATTATAAAATTTCCGGAGTGTGACAAAAGCTTTGTCTCAAACCAGCTTGGTGTTATCAACTTATGAAAAAGAATTGTTGGCTGTTGTAAAGACAGTTACTAAATGGAGACACTACCTATCGGACAAGCATTTTCAATTTAAAACGGATCATCCAAGCTTAAAGTTTTTGTTGCAACAAAGTTACTACCTTGATGCAACAAAAATGGATTACAAAACTAATGGGGTTTGATTATGAGATTATCTACAGGAGTGGGAAAACAAATATAGCAGCAGATGCCCTATCTAGAGTTGGGGAAGAAATCTTTATTCCTACAGAAAATCAGAGTGAGTTAGCAACCTTTGGTGATTGTCTTGTGCAATTAGGTGGACACTTTGAAAAAGAGTTGGGAGTAGGATATGGAGCTGCAACAAATAATTAAGGAATTACAACAAGATCCTAACAGTCACCCTTCTTACTCTTAGCAACACGATATGCTTTATTACAAATCTAAATTGGTTGTGGGCAATGACACTCAGTTTAGGGTCAAACTAATTCAAGAACATCATGTCAGTCCTATTGAAGGACATTCATGTGGAGAAATAACTTATAAGATGCTCAAACAAGCATTTTTTGAAAAGGTATGAAACAAAATGTTCTTAAATTTGTGACAGATTGCGACATTTGCCAAAGAAATAAGAATGAGACAGTGGTCATACAAGGTTTATTGCAACCAATGTCTATTCCTACGAGACTTTGGCATGATATTTCTATGAACTTTATAGAAGGACTCCCAAGCTCATCTCAGAAATATGTGATATTTGTAGTAGTGGATTGATTGAGCAAATATGCACACTTCATTTCACTCACTCACCCATAAATTTCCACAATAGTATCTCAAGCCTTTTTGGACAACATTTTCAAGTTACATGGTATGCCATGATCCATTGTTCCAGACAAAGTTCTTATTTTTACAAGTAACTTCTGGCAATAGTTATTTCATTTGCAATGAACAACACTAAACATGAGCACTTACTATCACTCCCAAACAGATGGTCAGACAGAAGTTATAAACAGCTGCCTTGAGAATTATTTGAGATGCTTAACTGGGGATAGACCTACAACTTGGGTTCAACATTTACCTTTGGCAAAATGGTGGTATAACACCACCTTCCACATTACCACAAGAATCACTCCCTCTCAGGCTCTATATGGACATCCACCACCTTCTTACACTCATTATGCTCCGGGTGGTACCATAGTGGCAGCAAAGCAAATTCTATTGGACATGATTACTGCACTCGAGCTTCTCAAAGAACATTCAGCAACAACCCAACACATAATGAAACAAATTGCAGATTCCCATAGAACTAAGAGAGAATTCAATGTAGGAAATTGGGTATATCTGAAATTGTAGCCTTTTAGACAAGTTATGTGTGTATGTGGAAGATTAATTCAGTCTCTATCTTTCTTTCTTTTATTTTTTTCTTCTTTCACACCTCTATTCTTTTCTTGTAAACCTTTTATAGACATCAATAGAATTCTTAAATTCCTTCCATTCCATCACCTTTTATGTAAAATTGTATACATTTCTGAAAAAGTATCACATATTTACGGAAAAGTCTATCAGCAGTGTTCGATTCTTGTGTACATTTTCGGAAAAGTATCACATAATTCCAAAAAAGACTATCAAATTCATTCAGAAAATATGGTATTGCTTCAAAAGTTAACTACCGAATTTATCAGCAACTATCGTATGCTAACTTCCAAACAACGTAGGGTTGTTCGACACTGAATATCCAAATGATTTGTTTTTTTTTTTGATTTTTTCAAGATTCAATCTTTGTCTTCCCTTTCATTAAATATGGATTTAAGGTTTGGGAGAAAGAAATGGAATCTTACCAAAGAAGGATGTCGTGAATCGCCTTTGAAAGAGGAGATAGTGCAGAGGGAGAGAGATCCCAGGAAAATAGAGATCGAGCGCAAGAAAAGACGCGAGACAGTAGATTTTTGAAGAGGGAGGTAAAGTAAAAAATTATAAATCCATAGGCCATTTAGGAATTTTGTGTGCATTACTTTCTTAGGGGATATAATCAGCTTAATCGAATGATCTGTAAAATTTCTTTAATAATTTGAACTTTTATATACAGTTTCAGTCTAAAATTGTGAATAAAAATTAAAACAATTGAGAATTTTTTTTAAATTATCCAATTAAACTGATTTTTTGTAAGGAATTTAAAAATAATATTTAAAATTTAACTGTTAAAAAAATTTATTGGAAATATAAATGAGGTAAAAAAGTGTGTGTCTAGAATCTCCCTTTGTAAAGATGGCTGTATTTAACAATAGTTTGCACTAACCTTTTCCTGTGAACTTTACCAAAGAAGAAAGGGCCCGTCTTCTAGTTTACGCCCCAAGGGGCATTCCAATCACTCTATTCCGTCTCTCTCCCGCCAAAACCAGAAACGAATTCTAGTGTCGCTCCTCCGTTCGCGTGTGAGCAATCTGCATCCATCGAGATGTACCTATCTCCGAAAGAGAACACGTACACTATCTCGATCCCGATGAATCGCTCGACGAACCCAAGAGACATTGCGGATATCGTTCCCTCGTACTTTCCCGATATCGATTTGTCTGTCACTGACTCGAAGCCGAAGCTGAAGCTCATATCTGAGCTCATAGGCTTCTTCTCTACTCCAACTGGACAAAATTTAGTATCTCAGGTCTCTCTCTCTCTCTCTCTATATATATATATCCAATGGTCTCCGCGTATTTATTGATAGTCCATAGAATTTATCTCCTTGAAGTAACCTTTGCATTCTGAAATCATTATTGTAGACTGGTGAGAACTCTGCTGATTATTACCATCTTTACAATTTGCAAACAAGTTTGTAGTATGTTAGTGTGAGACCCCGACGTATGTTAGTGTGAGACCTGACCCCATAAAATAAGCCTAAAATATGTTTATTAGGCAAAAATATAATTTCTAGAATTTTGGAGATTTTTTAGAATTTATTTGGCATTTATTATGACTTTAAAAAGAATTCCGAGATTTAAAAATTAAAGAATAATTGGGATTGAGGGCTAAAGTGATAAAATTATAAGTTTAAGGACAAATTCGAAGCATCCAGAAGATTAAGGGGGTCAAATGTAAATTTTGGTCTAGGTCAGCCGACCGGTCGGCAGTGGTGCGCATGAGAAGCTGCAAAAAGTTGTTGCCTGGCATGGTAGTGGCTAGTCAAGCAGCGCCTGGTCGGCCGCGTGGCTGGGCGGTGCCAAAAACTAACTGGATGAACACCATGCCATTTTGTCTTAATCTCACCTGAATCAAGGCATCCAACTACCCCCACCATTATGAATTGAACCTTTATGCATTCATTTCACTTCACCAAACCTCTTCAACCCTATTGATTTCACTCTAGTAAGAGAGTCCAATCCCAGCTCACTTATCCGGAAACTCTTCTGTTCGGCGAAGACATCCATTGCTCGGCACCATCACCCGAGCAACCAACTTTATTGATTGTTGAGGAGACCAGACCTACAAACTTCAGCCTTTCGACAACCTCCTCCGGTAAGAGGTAACCACTTCATCATCCTTTTATTTCTTATAACATAGGGCCTTCGGCCACATCTGTTGGACGGACCCACTTAAGGGCCTTGCCGCAGTTAGCCATCATACTAACTGCTCGGTAGGACCACCGAAGGTCCTTGCTGTACTATCCTCTGCCCGACAAGCCTTCCTAAGGCCATACTGCACACCCAGTTGGACCAGAGCTCTTTAATTATCTAGTAATCCTTCTTTTTGACAAATCCCAGTGCGGCACACTTTCGTTTGTATCCGGCAAAGCCCATTGTTCGACTTAGCATCCTTGCTGTACAGCCTTACTATTATTTGATGCTCGGCAGAGCCTTCCATCCAGGCTCAGCACTCAGCCGCCCTAAAATAGCTTTTGCTTGTGATCCGACAGAATGCCTTTGTGCTCGACATGCCTTCGAGCATGTTCAGACCCCTTTGGAATCTACTCGACAGGCTCTCACCTACTCGTCACACATTCTGGACAATTTGTTTATGATCAGAATGAGGATCTTTGACCTTGCCGACCTCCCTCACGACCGAATCACTTGTGTTTGGTTGGGTACTTGACCATTCCTTGGGATCTTAGTTCTCCATGATTGTCTACCATCAGACTAATTAGGCAATTAGCCCTGACCACTTATGTCCACTTTGCAACCCTTCAGAAACCCAGAACCATTGATAAAACATTGTTCCCGGACTCCCAGGGATCGACCTATATCACTTCGGCTTTGACTTGACCGTCACCCTCTTATAACTTGGTATTTCCACTCAGTATCCAGGAGCCCCAACTAAATCATTGCTAGTCCAACTACCTTCTGTTTGGCTCTTCGGTTGAGCGGCAAAACAGTTTTTCGACCCCAGTCCTCTTTGGCTGTGCGACAGTTTGTATTCGGCCCAATTAGTGTTTGGCCTAGTCAGTGCCCGGCCCAAGACTGTTCGTCCAGGGGATGTTCTGTCCGGCCAGGGCCTTTGGCCAGTGCATGGACCTTCGGCTAATATAGCCAAGTGACTCTTAGGCCAGATTTTCAGCGGCCTAAGAATGGAAATAGTATTGATTTTAAACTCAATGATATATGTCAGATTTGGGTTTTGGAGATACTTGAAAGGAAGAGGAATAAACCAAGAAAATATCAATCAAACAAGTGAGTCTCTATATGCCTAATTTATGCAAACATGCTTATTCATTTTGCAAAATACTTTTCATTGCTAGTAAGCATCCAAGTGATATTATATTGTGATTACTACTGAAAAAAATGAGCATGATGTTTTCTTTTGATAGCCATAGATTAATGATAAAAATAAAAAATGTTTTATATGATTGAACGGCATGTGCGGTGACATGATGACTTGGAGCCGGGGGCCTATTTGATACCAGCGGAGTAGGGGTAATAAGGTTGGGATCATGTGACCAGATGATCATTGGATAATATCATGCTAACATTTTTTATGGGATCACTCCCTATTCCACCGGTATCGTGAATAGCTGAGAAAAGTCGATTGATTATACTCATGCTGAAGTATCAAATGGAAAACAAACTACAAAGCCAAAAGACTTGAATTGAAGAGTGTACACTTGAAAAAAAATGATTGATGCCTCGTGTACCCTTAAAGGCTTATTTATGGTTATTGAGCCACGTACTATTTGGAAATGGGCTTTGAAATGTTGAGATATTGTTATCCACGAAACTAGTAAGTTTGACATATTCTGATTCAATTTAGCATAATGCTTATAGATTTTATAAAATCTTTTTCAGGAAAAGAGCAGAAGTAGATGTTGAGCTTAGAAGATAGCCACTTTCGATTTACTCTTTTTTGGCAAGCTGTGCCTATGTAATCGAACATTGTGGAAATAAAAGTTTTATGCACATCACTCTGAAAAATTTGTTTACGCTTCCGTAATTATTCCTATCTTGTGATGGAATTCCTTGACTCGTCAATTTAGGTATTTGCGAGCTTGCTCGTTGGCCAGTCATAACCCATTATTCGATTGGATCGTGACAGTTAAAATGATGCCCATGTCACTAACATTTGGTTGAGGAGTAAACGATTTTATAGACTCATGGGATTTCTGTTGTTTAGTTGCATTTCTTATGTACTTGCTTATATATATATATATATATTTATACCACCTATGGTTCTAATGTTGACAAAGTCTGCAGTTAAAATGTCATTTCTGTTTCCGATGATTTCTGGCCAGTTAGAGAAAATTGAGGTTTAAAGCATGTCATCAGGTGAAGGTTGACGATGAGATGTACTTTCTGTCGCTAGACTTCCAGCAGTTCCGAAAAATATGTGAACTCAAGGAATTTTATGCAGCTTTGAATGAAAAACCCAAGGAAGTTTTGTCATGCATGAGTGCTGCAGTTCACAAGGTACAAAATAAAATGGGAGGGTTTAATTGATATCTCAATGACTCAATCATCACGGGTATGCAACTCATTTTGTAAGTCACTGTCTGGTTTTTACTCATTTTGCTCTTCTGTTCAAGGTTCTGATTGACAAACGGGGGAATGACCTATTGAAGGACTATGCAAAGATAAACATCCGTCTGCACAACTATCCTGAATCGTTCATCGCATTGAGGAACCTAAAAGCAGCTTATATTGGTAACTACCCCACCCCCACCCCCCCACCCCACCACCCCCCACACACCACACACACTGTTTGGATTTACCACCAGACTAAGATAATCAATGGATGTGAAGATGCTGTATCATTTGCTTATATGACAGATAGGCTTGTATCCGTCCGTGGTACTGTAGTAAAAGTGAGCAATGTGAGGCCTCTAGTGATACAAATGGAATTTTCCTGCACCAAGTGTCGAACCAACATTAAACAAAACTTTCCTGATGGAAAATTTACACCACCACCTAAATGCAAACTACTTGGTTGTAAGAGCAGAACTTTTAGTCCAAGTAGATCTACTGCTCAACTCTTAGACTTCCAGAAAATAAGGTAAGCAACTTGATACCATATTTGCTGTTGTTATTCATTGATCTTTCTTTAATTTTTACCTTTTTAATATACATGAAAACTTATCTATCTAGCCGTCTATCTTCCTCTTATCTTTCTCTTCCTTAGACTTCAGGAGCTGCTGAAGTCTGAACATCATGAAGAAGGTCGGGTGCCTCGAACCGTAGAATGTGAACTAACTGAAGATCTCGTGGATGCGTGCATCCCTGGAGACGTGGTTACAGTTACTGGTATTATAAGAGTGATAAATAATTACATGGATATTGGAGGAGGTATGACATTACACCCTTTGACACTATCCTGCAGGTCCTTGATGGTACTGTAGTTAAATTCATCACTGATGTGGTTTAGTTAGCTGATCAATGTGTTGGCTAGCGGATTTTCAAGTTCCTATTGATGCCTTTAGGTTGTTATCGACATTTCTCTGCAATTTCTAAAGGTAATGAGAGCACAAGTGCAGTGCCTCAATCAATAATCATATGATCTTGCTTGTCTAGTCTCTTGTGCATATCCCATGCTTTCGTCTTCCCTGGGTCTTTCGTTCCGTCATATTCCTAATAACTTATCCAATTACAACGTTAACTACCCTTCTTCCTTCCTGCCTCGGAGTCTAGAAGAAGACAATCTTATGTTATATGAAGACAATCTTTTGGTTTTCAGATGGTCTTATATCCAAGATTGTCTTCTGATTGTATGATTCTCTTTTCATCAAAGTCATACGACCGATGCCGCTGTCAAACTCCCTTGAATTAAATTAAGAGGGGTAGACAATTGGGCAAAGAATATCACTGAACGTGGAAACGACTCAAAGATGATAAGGAGTAGCATGAAAGCATTCGTATGGCGGATAATATTGTATAGAGAGCTCCTTCCGGACCATTTCTCGTATGTGGGACTCTCCCTCTCTTCTATGGGCCACCCTTCCCTTAGGGTACTACTTCTGTCATGACCTAGATTTTCATAATTGTTTTCCAAATTTATTTCGCAAGTCAATCGATTAATTTATTTGCCGAGTTCAGAAAATAATGATGGAATTTGAAAAAAAATGGTTCTTTCGGGAAGTCTTAAATAATGCCCCAATGTTTAAAGGAGTTCATGGATGTTTTTTGGTTTTTTTTTGGACTAATTCAAGATGTATCGAGAAGGTTTGGAGTTGCTTGGAGGGCATTAGTAATGTGTTTTTAGGTGTCTGGAGTCTTAATAAGTCATTCCGAGTGTGTTCGGGCGTGGTAGGAGTCTCCGGTATGAAGTTTGGATGGTAACGAAGTATTCGGGTAAGGCCATAATCGCATTGTGGACCCATGTCGATCTCGAAATGTTTTTCCAAATGAGAATACTTTATTCATGAAAGTTGTAGAGGAGTTAATTCTGGAAGCAACACAATTTGAATCGTCTCAATCGGAGTTCGGACGAAAGAGTTATGCTCAAAATACCCGACAGCAGTTTTGGGCTCAGATGCAGAGACTTTGATTACCGATAACCGGTTACCCCTGGTTACCGATAACCGTCTGTGTCACGCCTCATCCCTGATAACTAAATAGCCAGCTATCCAAAGATGACACGTGTCGACAACATCTATTAAACACAACCCACTACACGACAACTGAAATAAAACTCAGATTATAAATCTCTGATGATACAGACTCAAATAAATAAAAACAATACTGGACAACATGTCCGATACAACTCTACAACACAACACCTTAACAACTACTCCAACTCAACTGCTCAAACTGAAAAGAAGACTCAAAATGAGAGAGAAACATTCTCTCAAATATATCAAAGGATAAAAGATACTCTGTTACTACAACATACTCAGACACAGTGCAGCTGGACTGGACTGTGGACTCTAGCTCCAAACACCTAAAAAGTAAGGCACAAACGTGCATCAGCGACGACGGCTGATGAATACTTAAATGAAAAGCATAAAGTAAAGAATCAAAAATAGCTAAGGATCACCATTTCCTTTTAAACACGCACACCTTTTCTCAATTGTTTCCAAAATCACTTCTCTTTTAAAAATACATTTATCCACTCATACAACACATTTTTAAGAACACATCTCTTATATTTCTCAAAACCCCCTTTTTATCATCTTTTACTCAACACAAAACACCTTTTAAGGCCTCTTTGATAATCATCATAAAATCACCAACTCAGGTACTCAAAAGATCAATAGATCTAAAACACCACACCACACCACATCACACCTCATTTCATTCGCACAATAATAGCCAAGGGTCATTAAAGTCCGGTGACCACCCGTTTAAGTCAGATCTGATACCTTGGAAACATTCTCGGATAAGCAACAAGTAATGATCCAGGGGCCACTACACCAGCCCCAGTGGTAATGACACAATATATATATGGGTAAGGCTCCAGAGACCAGTAAATTAGACCAGTAAGTGGACCAGTGACCTAGTTGAACTACTTATGGGTCCCACTGTAATGATCCAAACCGTTAATAATGTTCATATAGATAAAATATAATACCCTGCAAAAATTTAGCTCAATCAAATATCGGTAAGTGCTTGATCTAAACAGTGCCGATATTTGATTGAGCGGAATTTTTGCAGGGTGTTATATTTTATCTATATGAACATTATTAACGGTTTGGATCATTACAGTGGGACCCATAAGTAGTTCAATTAGGCCACTGGTCCACTTACTGGTCTAATTTACTGGTCTCTGGAGCCTGACCCTATATATATATCACCACATCTCAATTACACCACCTGTGCACATAGTTGTAGGCGCGCGCCTAGGCACGAGGCCCAACCAGACGCTGTGTGGGCGCCTCTGCTATTCAGAGGCGAGGCGTTTGAAGAAGGCACACTTCATCGCGCCTTAGAGCTTAGGCGCCATGTACGAGGCGCTGAATAAGGCGCGTCTTTTATATTTTTCTATAAAAACATTTTAAATGAAAAATATAAACAGAAATAGGGTTTAAATTATGTTGATTAATAGTCATTGTTGATTTGATTATTGTGTGAATAAGTTTATAAACATGTCAAACGAAGGAGTAAGTTAGGATCCGACATGGAAATATGCTGATTTGGTTGATCCCACCAATAGGGACAAGTTCAAGTGCCGTTTTTATAACAAGATAAGCAATGCCGGTGTTTATTCGGTCAAACAACACCTCGTGGGCAGTTTTAGGAATGCCACATCTTGGCCGAGATGTCCACCCGAAGTCCGACAAGAAATTAAAGATTTCATGTCACAAAAAAAGACAATGTTTGTGCTTTAATTATTGTTGCAAGTAGGATTTTGGTTGTTTTATTTATATTTCAAACATTGAACATTTGTGCTTTTGTTGAATTTGCC
>NMUG010010280.1:0-11001 GCA_002855965.1 Monotropa hypopitys | reverse complement strand
TCGGAGACTAGAGATTAGTCGGATTTTATATTTTATTATTATTTTTTAAAAAAATATGTACTCTCTTCTTTAAACTTGTTGACACAGTTATTAAATATCAAAGGAAAAACTGTATTTGCAAATATATATAAAAAGAAAGTAAATATAAAAACTAGTTTGATAAAAACCAATGAATACATATACAGTTAACACAGTGTTCGTTGCATTTTCACACGCACACATAGTTAATGATATTACACGCAAACACAGTTACGGGAAATGGGCATAGTTACGAGAGATGGGTCGACGAGGTCTCTGGAAATGGAGATGGTTACGGTGACACAACCACACAGATGGAGACCGACGATGCAGACGGCGACGGCCGACTAGAGAGATAGACGAAGGTTGAGAGAGACGAAGGTCGAGAGAAGTGAAGGCGACTGAGAGAGACGAAGGTAGTCGCCGATAACTCCGAATAGTCGCCGATTAGTCAATTAGTCGCCGATTAGTCAATTAGTCGTCGTCTATTAGTCGATTAGTCGTCGATGAATCTCCGATTATTTCCCAGGCTGATTAGTTTCGCCGACTAGCAAAAATCTAGTCGCCCAGTCCCCGCCTAGCGATTAGTCGCCGATTAATCGGCCCTAGGCGCCGATTTTTAGAACACTGATTACAATGCTTCTTGCTACTTCTATTTCCAAAAAATACTTAGGCTTCCCAAGTCTTTTATTTCAAATTCTTTGGCCAAGTATTTCTTCAATGTTTGTATCTCTTCCATGTCATCCCCTGTAAGTACTATATCATCCACATATACTATAAGAGTAGTTACCTTTCCTTGGGAGGAGTGTCTGATAAACAAGGTATGGTCTCCTTGACTCTAATGAAATCCATATTTGAGCATAGCCTGAGTAAACCTTTCGAGCCATGCCCTAGGTGACTGCTTAAGTCCATAAAGAGATTTTTCAGTTTGCATACCTTTCCAATTGTTTTGGGACTTTCAAATCCATGTGGAATATCCATGTATACTTCTTCTTCCAGATCATCATGTAAGAAAGCGTTCTTAACATCAAACTGATGAAGAGGGTACTTAAGATTTGTTGCTATGGATAGAAGAACTCTAACAGTATCCATCTTAGCAACTGGCGCAAATGTTTCCTGATAATCAACTCCATAAGTTTGCATGAACCCTTTCACCACCAACCGAGCTTTATATCTTTCAATTGAACCATCATCCTTATGTTTGATTGTAAACACCTACTTGCATCCCACAGTCTTGTGCCCTCTAGGTATCTCAACCAATTCTCAGGTGCCATTTTTGCGGAGAGCTTTCATCTCCTCAATCATAGCATGTTTCCATTGAGGGTCAGTGAGTGCATCCTGAACATTGTTAGGAGTAGACACAGAAGCAAGTTTTGAAACAAAGGCTTTGTAGGAAGGAGACAACCGACTATATGACACAAATTGAGAGATCGGATGTTGAGTACACACTCTAACACCTTTCCGAATGGCAATAGGAGCATCTAAGTCATGAGAGTTACTCGGATTTGTAATAGGAGAATCTATATCATGAGAGTTAATTGGATTACCTGAGCCTTCATCACGAGGAGTAGGAGAGGCCAGTGGGATAGCAAGAATGGTCTTGACTTTCTTCCTCCTTTGATAGACTGTCTTCTTTGTTTGAGTTTCTTTCCCTTACAACTGACGCATTCTCAGGAAGCTTCGAAAATTGATGTTGTGTCTCATGAGTGTCAATTATTCCTTCCTCGTCCTCAATATTTCCCAATACCTTAAAAGGATTAGATACAGGGATACTAAAAATAGTGGACAGCTCTTCAGGCTGTTCAGGCACAGGCAACTCTTCGATACTTTCTTTCTCCCCGTAAAGAGGTGACTGGGAATGAAAATAGTACTGAGATTCGAAGAAAGTGACATCCATATATACGAACCACTTCCGAGCGGGAGGATGATAACACTTATAACCTTTTTGGGTGGGAGTGTAGACAAGGAAGATGCATTTGAGTGCACGGGGATCAAGTTTGTCGCGAGTGGGAGCATGATTGTGTACAAAGCAAACACAACCAAATATCCGGGGAGGGATAGAGAATGAAGCAGTGGATTTGGAAAGTACTTCGATAGGGGTGCGTTTTTGTAGAACTTAAGTAGGAAGCCGATTGATGAGGTAGGCAGCAGTTAAGATTGCTTCTCCCCAATAGGGCTTGGGAACCTGCATAGAGAATAACAATGAACAGGCAGTTTCCAGGAGATGACGATTCTTGCGCTCAGCCACTCTATTTTGTTGTGGAGTGTTGGTACAATATGTCTGATGAAGAATGTCATGACTTGAGAAGCAATGCTTAAGACCGGTTTTTAAATATTCTCCCCCATTATCGGAACGTACAATTTTGATGGGAACACCAAATTGGGTACAAACCATCTTGTAAAAGTTTTAAAAAATAGAGAACACTTCACTTTTATCCCTCATCAGATAAACCCAAGTCACGCGGGAGTAATCATCAATAAACGTGACAAACCAATGATAACCTTTAAGTGCAGTAATATGACTTGGACCCCAAACATCAGTATGGAGAAGAGAAAAAAGAACAGAATTGACTTTATTACGAGGGAAAAAGCACGGTGGTGCTTTCCAAGTTCACAAGATTCACATTTAAAGGTGGAGACATTTTTTTGTCAATAACGAAGGAAATAAAAACTGCAATAAGAAAAAAGAAGGATGTCCAAGTCGTTTGTGCCATAATATGATATCGTCAGCTGCAGAATCAGATAATGTGATGTGATGGGCCAATGGTTGGATACCTTGGTTGCCTATCACGGGATCCAAAAGATAGAGACCATTCTCTGCTCTACCACTGTCAATCGTCCTCTTCGTGAAAAGGTCCTGAAACACACAATGAGAAGGAAAGAAGATTACACTACAGTTTAAGTCACGAGTGTGATGGCTAATGGATAGAAGATTAGTAGCAAGGTTAGGGACATGTAACACAGAAGATAAGGATAATATAGAAGTGACACGAGCTAAACCTTTACCAGAAACCGAAGTGATGGTTCCGTTAGCTATTCGAACTTTATCTTGACCTGAATATGGGGTATAATCAGAGAAAACTGTTGACAAACCAGTCATATGATCAGAAGCTCCTGAATCAATGATCCAAGGAGAAGTAGTATAGCTATGAAATGTACCCACTGTCGTGGCCAAGTTACCTGAGTGAGCAAAAGACAATGAGGCACCAGCAGATAAGTCTAGTCGTGTCATAAAGCGGCGGAGCTGCTCCATCTCAGAAGATGAAAGAGGTGGAGGAGCAGGGGTTTGATCAGCTGTAGGGTTGACTGCAAAATCTCCCACGTCAGTATGATGAGCACGAGAATTATTATGACTCCCAGAACGTCCTCCCATATGTCCAGAGCGCCCTCCTAGGCCACGGTTGGGGTGACCATGTTGTCGCCAGCAAGTTTCTCGAATATGGCAGGGCCGCTGACAGTGATCACAAAATAACTTGTCTTTGTCATCACTAGTGCGGTCCGTGGAGCCATGCCGGTTCTAGTGTTGATTTTTTCCATTCTGTTGAGGAACGGATATCATGGCAGAGTGATCAGTAGGAGAAGATAACATAGCAATCCGTCGACTTTCCTCATTCTAAACATAGACGAATGCCTCACAGAGGGAGGGAAGAGGATCCATTCCGAATATACGGCAGCGAACCTAATCATACTCTCGATTGAGACCGGACAGGAACTTGAAGATGCGGTCTCTTTCCACAATTTTCTGATAAGTGGCCACATTTGTAGTACAAACTGGAGTGAAATCCTGGTAATGGTCAAAGATCCGCCACAAGCCAGTGAGGGCTGTAAAATACTGTAACGGAGTCAGCTCATCCTGACTTTGGCTCTCAATACGCCATTTCAAGTCGTAGATTTGAGCAATATTCCCCTTCTGGGAGTATGTATCAGCAAATGTGCCCCATATATCCTTAGCAGTAGTCAAGTTCAAATATCCTTCCCCGAGAAAAAGTACCATGGAATAAACTAACCAATTCATGACTAAGGAATTTTCTTTATCACAATCAGTATATCGTGAATCTGTGGCAGAAGGAGTAGCAATTGTCACATCTATGTAGCCCATTTTTTCTTTACTTTTTAGGAAGAGAGTGGCCGAGCAAGACCATAAAAGGTAATTTTGGCCATCAAACAAGAAGGTAGTGATTCACATGTTGGGGTTTTCATTGGAGACATCAATCTGTCTCTCCATCAGTGGCTGAGAAGTGGCGGAGGTTTCTGTAGACTCATCCATCACAGCAAAAAAACAACCCAACAATCACCCACCAATGATGGTCCAAAGGAAGAAACAAATTAGAAATAGGACTCACAGACTTCGTGTTTCATAACGAGAAAGGAAATCAACGACGGTCCATATAGGGATGAGACTACAGGCGCTGATGATGGGGGGTTCAGGCGACTGGAGGCTGGAGACTACCGGCGCTGCTGAGAGGTGCAGCTGATGTTGGTTTCATGAATGGAAGCTGGAGGCCTACAGAGGCCGGTGGTGGTAGATGACGCGCTGGATGAATGGCACTGGGTTGTGGCGTTGGATGGAGGTGGCGCGCTGGGCAGTGGCGCTGGATGGAGGTGGCGTACTGGATGGATGGCGCACTGGATGGGCGGCGCGCTGGATGAGCGGTGGCGCTGTAGAGGTGGCGCACTGGACGGCGCTACAGAGGTGGGGTTCTCCGGTGGCGAGATTGATGGTGATGGGCAGTTGCGAGATCGATGGTGATGTTCGTGTTGCAGACGGAGGGGTTGAGGGATGCTATTGGAGGGTTGCTGGTGGCGGCAGGTTGCAGATGGTAGGGTTTGCAGAGAGTTGCTGATGGGGAGAAAGAAATGAAAAAAAAAGGAAAAGGAAAAAACTTAACCCTAATTAGGGTGCTCTGATACCATGTGATTTTTTCAAACTTGAATACTTTATTACAGGTTAAGCTCAATATATATAATACAATCAAGGTCATTATCTAGGAAACTAAATAATGTGCAATAATGTAGAATAGGAAAGAAACAAAACAGGGAAGAAAAATTAGTCAATAAGACCTAATTAAGAAGATATGAAATAAATGTGATTGCCAACTATGAGTGCCAACAGTAACTTCAAGTATTCGTTCCATCGAGTCTTCGTATTCATTCCATCAAGTATTCGTTTCTTCGAGTCTTTGTTCCTTTGAATCTTCGTTGTTTTAGTGTCTATTCTGTCAATATCATTCATGTGGGGGATTGTTGAAAAAATACAGTTTTTTCTCGGACTTTGCAATCCTTTTTTCGATGGATCCGATCACCATTTAAGGTGATTACGGATGGGTCGGACACTCCTAGGATAGGAGATGCAAAAAGAATCATCAAATTTCGTTAAGTATTGAATGAGATATTGACGTGCAAAGTGGGGGTCGGACAATGGAGGGGATGACTCTCAAATTGCCAATCTCACATTGGAAGATGGGACATATGATGGGTTTAATTAATATATTGTGTGACTAAGTGTAACAACAAGCCTAAGGGGAAAGTAAGTAGAAGTGTGCTTTGAATATTTTGTTCGGGCTTTAATGGGCCAACCCAATATGAGTTTGGACCAGCCCAGCACCCGGCCCAATCCATATTAGTTCATGCACGGATATGGAAAGGCTTGTTCACATTGCAGTGCATGCACATGACTTGAATAGACTTGCAGTGCATGCACAGGATATGGAAAGACTTGTTCACATTGCAATGCATGCACGGATTTGAATAGACTTGTTCACATTGCAATGACAATGTTCACACTTACAACTAAAGGCTATATAGAAACACCTTCACATCCCATTCAACAATCCGAACATTCAATCACCACTATCAGTTGCATCCTTCCCTTCGGTATATCCCACAGATAGAACTTACAGTTGCATCATAGTTCGATAGACGGCCCCCTGTCCATGCAACACCCGACCGAAGCCGATTGTATCCTGGGAATCGGACGCCAACGACAACCTCGTGCACTACGGTGAGGCGGCAAATTCGATTTAAGGACACTATGTCGGAGACGGGCCTTCGGTTTGCTTTTCTTATCTAACACAGTTCCTGTTTTATTATTATTTCGATGTGTTGAATTAAGTTCGTGCAGGTTCTATTAATTACCAATAACATCCTGAACTTTGCATCACACCAAATAAATGAACTACAGGAACCGGATCCCAGTCAAAATAAATTCCTTTTGAGTTGAGTTGCTTTACTTGAAGAACCATTATAATTCTCGAATGATGAGTGGAGCTCAATATTTTTCTTCAGGATCTGAAAATGCGCAAATTATATAAAGGTTATGATGAAAGAAAATTAGATATGAAACAGTTCCGGGTTCTATTTTTCAAAACAACACAATTATTAAACCCCGTGACCTTGCCTTGAGGACTTCCTCATTATGGTCAGTTAATACAACTTCATTGCAAAATCTTCTAGAGAGGATTCCAGTAACACCTGCACTTTAGAGGGAAACAGTTGGTTAATACAGGTGTCCATACAACAATGATAACAAAATATATCATTATGCATGCAGTACTTCAGAAAAAAGGACAAATGTGGTCTGAACCATTTGTTTCTCAATGAATGAATTGTGAAAAAGCAAGTGGACAAGAGTGCCTGGAAGATGAAGCATACAGAATAAGTCCTAACAGTGAACTCTTTATCCTCAATGCCTTTAAAACAGATTGATCGGCAAGATGCATTGGATTACCAAGATATGTAAATTTGAAGAATATAAAATGGAAAACTTGTGTTTCAAATTCATACTAACCAACACCAGAGCCTAATTCTATGACAGAACATCCCCTGAGCATCTCAGGATTCTCAGAAAGGTAATTATTCAGAAGCATTGCACCAGGCCACACCAACTGCCCCGTCAAATCAAAATCAGCTGTCACAAAAAAGTTTGATCAATGCTTTAATATCCATCATTTGGGAAGACCTTAATGAAATTGCAAATATGTATTGCATACATGATTATGTTTCCGTCCATAATCAAGTAAAAGCTTAAATGACAATGTACTAGCAGAAACCTAGTTATTCCCCTTGAATTGTGACTGTTTTACACAGTTTGGATTTTGTGATAATAATTAACTCGCACGGCCGGCCCTGGGCTAAAGCCCAGATTGCCATTGCTTTAGGCCCCCTACCGAATGAAAAAAACGGGGGGCCGTTTTCTCTTGAAACCCTTCGCATCTCCTTCCCCCCGTTTTCTCTTGAAACCCTGCGCGTCTCCTGCCTTCCAGTCGCGAGAAACCCCTTCCCTTCTTGCATCAGCCCCTCTCCGTTACCTCTCGCCACCATCGATGCCTGACCCTCTCCCTCTCGCCGCCATCGCCGCCAACAGTCGCGAGAGAGCCCAACAAACCCTTCCTGCCATCGCCGCCAGCAGTCACGAGAAACCCTTCCCCTCCTTCCCGCCATTGCCGCCAACAGCCCCTCGCCTCACACCGTCGGCGCCTGACCCTCTCCAAACTCCATCGTTCTGTTGCACCGCCGGCGACAGTCCACGCGTGACGCCACCGTCTCCCGCCCCCTCGCCACTCTGTCGCCACTCATCTTCGTCGCCTCTGAGGCCCTCCGTCGGACCGTCGCTCGTCCGTTTAACGGTAAGTCATTTAGATAGTGGCGCTCGTCTGTTGAACGCTCATCCGTTGAACATCCATTTTCAATGCTTTGCTTTGTTCTTGAAATTGAATCAATTTGTTCAATGTTGTGACAGCTTTGCTTTGCTCGTCTGTTGAACGCTCGTTCGTTCCCCTCCTTCCCACCATCGCCCGTCTATTTACGGTACTGTAAATTCATAACTTAGTAATTGAATTGCTTTGTTTATAAAGATTATTTAAAGATTCTTTGGACCATTTTTAAAACTTGCAGATTTTAATTCACTATTCCTAGAACGTATATGTCCGGATTTGAAAAAAGAAAACGAAAGCCAAGTGATAAATACTTGCAGATATGAGAAACACGTCATTCGCCGAAAGAAACATTTTGATGAGAATGCAAGTGAAGAAGTGACTCTATCCGCTGAAGAATCCTTTAGAGTGAATTATTTCTTATTTATAATAGATCAAGCTCTTTCTTCACTTAAGAGCCGGTTCGAACAATTTTCAAAATATGAGGAAATTTGGGGTTTTTTGTTTGATGTGAAGAAGTTACATTGTACGAGTGATGAATGTTTGAGGATATACTGCACCAAGTTAGAAGATTCTTTGAAACGTGAAGACGTTTCTGATATTGATGGAAAAGATTTATTTTCGGAGTTGAAAGTCTTGCAAGAATGTTTACCAGAAGAGATAACAAAACCGATTGAGGTGATCAAACATTTGAAATGGATGGAGAGTTGTTTTCCAAATACACATATTGCTTACAGAATACTATTGACTATTCCTGTTACGGTGGCTTCCGGAGAAAGAAGTTTTTCAAAGTTGAAATTGATTAAAAGTTATCTTCGTTCAACTGTCTCAAGAAACACTGAACGAACTATCCATTTTATCTATTGAACACGAGATGGTTGATAAAATTGATTATGCGGACTTAATTAGTACTTTTGCTGCTAAAACTGCACACAATTTGATATTTAGATGATATTTTGATATTTTGTAATGTACTGAACCTGCAACGGCTAAATTTGGCATGTATTTTTCTCTTTTTATCAATTTGAACCTATTGTGTGCTATTTTTTTTGAAAAATTTGCCTTGCTATTTGTATTTGAAACCAGGGTACATGTTAATTTGTCGTTCTTTGATCACGTTAAATGTACGCATACATATGCTTCTATTTGGTTTTATTATCATGCTTCAATTGTATTGCTTCTTTTACTCATTTTTCTCCCCATAATCCATCCCACTTGAAGTATTCTTAATGAGAGGCAAACATCTATTGTTAGGGCCTCCAATTTATTTTTGACTTTAAGCCTCTCAAATTCAAGGCCGGCCCTGGTAACTCGAATAACAAATGAGTGATCCCCAAAATGCAGTTACCTACAACATCGTACATAAATTGCTCTACAGTCGTCTGTTATTCTCTTTGGGAACATTTCATAGCCTGATAAAAATCATAGAACAATGCAAGGTACACGCTCTGACAAAGTCAACATCCTCCAAAGTAGTGCTCCTCCAAAAAAACTACTGATTCAGCATAAAGCTGCACAAAGTGCCTACAGTTTACCACCTTATTTCCATATAGGTTTTATAGACCACCTTAAGGTATATTCAACTAACTAACAAACTTAAATTCACAGAATAAATCCTATGTAAGGGCCTGGGGCAAAAGGAATCAGGAAAGAACCATCCATCATAATTTTATAGACATTTTATCTTATCAGGCATTCACTGCATTTTGTCTCCTCTAAGTTGTACTAATTTCAATGCACAGTAGGTGTTGTGACTGAATTGATTAAATTATTCTTGAAACTGATTCAAAACTAGTAAGAGTCAAGAGAAAATAAAATTTAAGGGACTGACTTGAGGCTGATTGGAGACAGAGGAGCTGAAGAACATGAGACCCAAATGTGAACGTAGTGAGCCGATAACTGCGACCAAAACAAAAAACCCAAACCTTACTTTCATTTTCCAATAGTAAACCAGTAACAACAATTGACGCATTAAAATAAAACAGGAAAAACGAATATTTGAGAGAGAGAGAGAGAGAGTTACATACTCATCATTTATGAAGAAAGATTCGTCTAAACAAACAGTCCCATCTTCTTCACTTGCTGCTGCCGATTGCCCCCCTTCCATGTATAAAGACTTCGCTTACAGACGGAACAAAGGGCCGGCTTCTGTTTAAGGGGTTCTTTGTTTTCGTCCGGTTAAATTAGAAGTTATTTATATACAACAACTTATTTATTAAATATAATCCATTAAAATTTAAGATTTTAATTCCAAAGTTGTCCTATTAAATGACTATATTATCCCTCTTTAATCTAAATACAACCCTATTACTACTACTATTTGACATTATTACTGAATACATCCGCATATACAACCCCTAGACCTCCATCCCCTCTCCCTTCTCTCCCCCTCGACCTCCATCTCCTGGACCTCCATCCTTTCGACCTCCATCAATTCTCTTCCCTCCCCAAACATCGTCCCCTCGCCATCCACTGCATCCCTCCCTCCAAAGAAATCGTTAACGTCAAATATTTATTGCATACAGGAGTTCAATGGAAGTAGACAACAATGGTGAAGAAATAGCATTGCAATCGTAGGATGTTATCGCTTCCAACACTTTGGCTTTGACCCAAGATGATGGGGAGGTAGAATGGGAAATTGTTTTGCGGAATTCCGTTGGTTTAGACGAAGAAGAGGTAATCGCCCAACAGAACGTAGTTCTAGTGCCGTAACGTTTTTCTATTTTCGGATATAAACTTCCGTATCCACCATTTTTCGGCAGTTTGTTAACGATATTTTGAAAGCCTTTCGGTAGTGTGTTTCCGTATAACATATCAGTTTCGGTGACTAACATCCGATCTTAATGCCATGATTCGGTATTGTGTTCCCGTTCATGTCTAACATTTACGGATATTAGCCTCCGAAAGATCAATTCTTTTGACTAACAAAAAAGTATTTATTCCATACGTAATTTCATGTCCGGCCCACATGACCTGGTCGGTAACTAACTTCCGAGGGACATAGTTAGTTTCGATAAAGAACTTCCGACGAACATAACCAGTTTTCTGGTTGATTTTCTAAGGCTGTCTAACGGATGCTAACGTAATAGATCATTGCTTCTGCTTCCTACAGGTTGACAAAGATGATTGCATTCATGAACAATTACGGGACAATGTTAATGTGGTTTCTGTTGATGGATTAATATTAGAAAGTCGAATTGGACCAATTAACGTTGATTATACCCAAGCATTCACAACCGACACAATATGTTTTCTTTGACTTCGAGTCTGCCTTCTTTGAGTAATACATGTGCTGGATTTCATTTTGATATAATGATAAATCATTTGTCTA